>JANSTT010015252.1:0-21785 GCA_026745375.1 Platyura marginata | reverse complement strand
AGGGCAGCTAGTAATTGTCTCGATTGCGAGAGAAAAAACTAAATATTTGTGCACACCATTTCTTTGAAAAGAACATTCTAAAGAACGCTCTAAACTAAACTTTTGTCAAATTCCGTTATTTGCACTTCAACTGGCATAGTATCTTTGGACGAAAATTATTAAATAACTTTTTGGTCAAAATAGTTTTCCAAATTATCATTTTGTAGGGGAGTTCTCATACTAAAATACCATTTCTCATAAAAAGTTGATATATTCAAGAGGTTTTGTGTTTTGAAAAATATTGCCCCCCCCTCTAAGCTTTTCCTGAAATGACGCCTCTGGTATGAGGTCTGCTCACTATGAAAAGTTCTTTAACCCTTGTAATACCAGGTGATAATTCGTCCGCGAAAGGCTGTTTTGTGAACGACTAGAACATCTCTTGTGCACGCCAATGTTGACAAGTCATTTCTAGTGGTTTTTTTTTGAAGAAAAAAAATCCTTCTATTTCCGATTACATAAAATTCAGATGACTCCGGCAAAGTTTTATTTAATTGAAAGAAGAAAAAAAATACAAAAAACCAAACAAACCAGCGAAAGCACCAGGGGCAATTATGCAAAATATCGTAATGTAATGTAAACCGGTTTTTAAGAAAAATTTGTTTTTCACGTTGGCCTGATAATCGAATATAATGAAATGTTTTAAATGAATTGTTGTCGCATTGTATAAATAAAATAAACCGATTGAAATATCCAGAGAGTTTAAGAGAGAGAGAGAGAGAGAATAAAAAACTGCACACAAAATTGACCTCAATATAAATTTATAGTTTGGAAAACATTAATTTCAATAATTACAACAATAATGCTATGCTTTGAGATGGAAAAATAACAATAAATGATCTTAAGTTTGTTTGTTTTTGTAGTGAGATATTGTAAATATTTTAATTCAGAAAAATTGCAATCTCATTCATTTTATAAAATAAACTGTAAATATGGCTAAATTAAATACGATCAACGGCCTCAACCGCGTGTTTTTTTTTCTTTGACGTTTATTATTACTTCTTCCAATAATACAGCTCGTTCTCAGGTATTATTATTCTTATCCGATCTAGAACTCTACTTTAAAATCTTAATTTTTTTTTCGTATGCATTGCACTTTTAAAAACAATTTTTTTTATTCTTTCTTTCATGAATTGCTGCAGTGTGTAGTAATTTAATATCAAAGATGATGAATTTAAACGTAAACATACACTCGAAAAGGGCTTAAGGCTATAAACTCATTATTACATACGAACAGCTGCTTCGATAGATAGATTTGTACAAGAAACGACATACGTTGGGTCTTTATTTTGTTTCTTTTGAGTTTATGCTTTTTGGAAATTTGATTTTTATTCATAAATAAGAAAAAAAAAATCTATACGAGAAGAGATCTTCGGATGTTCTATATACACACACACACATACATACATACAAAGAAGATGACGAATAAAGAAAAAAAATCTTTAATACAGTGAGAGAGACCTTACTTGATTTGTCTCACTGCCCCTTGAGGATCATATATCATTGTCGTAAAAATTGGTTTTTTTTTAAAGATGAGCAACAGCCGCAGTAGTTCCACTTTCATAATAACTGGGAATTATATGAGGGGGGGGGACAAAAGCATTTAATGTGTGACTCTTTAACCTTTTCTTATAAACTCCCAACAGACTTAATCAAGATTATGATTGCTGTTTTCGGCTAATCTCCATCAAAAGTATTTTCTCAACAATTTTTCGAAACTATTTTCACCAAAAAGGAATCTTTTATGAAATTGTTCCACATTTTGCTCGCTTATGGTCTTGCACCTTCATATAATATGACATTTTATTAAATATTTGTACAAAAGTTGTGAAAGTGTTGCATAAGGGGTGGTCTTTTGTCTGTTGCCTGTAGGTAGGTGTAGGTATGTGTATAATACGCGGTTAACATAATTTATAAATATATACCTAATGTAAGTTATGTATGTATATAATATAAGGTAAAGTGTGCAAAACAAAGGGATTAGTGCTATAAAATGTAGCTGTTGTTGTTGTTTTTTTTTTCTCTTTGACATTGAAGTGATAATATGTGGGTAATGAATGGTAGACTTGGGGGAGATTTTATTCAAAAACCGGATATGTTATGCGATTATAGTCATTAAATGTGGTGGTTGTTTTGTTTAGTTAAGTTGAACTCAAAAAAAAAAAAAAAATTGTTTGAAGTGTAATTTTATAAAATGTTAAATGCTGAGCACTAAATAAGCAATTTTAATAATAAACTAAAGTCCTGTCCTCCTCTCATGTCTCAGACTTAGTAATTTTTAAAATTGTGTTACACTGCAAAGCTTTTCTAATGACAAACACTGTTAAATTTTGAACATACATATACATATGTACAATTTTTATACCCGTATGATGTTAATCAAAGGGTATTATAACTTTGGTATGGAGTTTGTAACGTGCCTAAATACTCATCGTAGTAAATTTTTTTTTAACACATGTCTTTCTCGTGAAATTCTAAGTTGAAATATCCAGGTCCGTCTGTCCGGGATCAAGATTCATTTACACTCGAAAGATAGTCGGAATGTAGAAAAAATAAATATAACAACAACAATGAAGATTGTATTAATAGACTAAAAATTTCCACGATCTACCATTATATCTATGTCGATTAATTTTATGTCATTTCTAGGGTTTTTAATCATTTATATTCAATTTACTCAATATATATACAAAAACAAAATAGATAAGGCAGTACTCATGCGGGTGTATTATAATCAGAAATTCACTTTTTTTGAGATGTCCCACTATTGGGGGTGCGAATTGTTTACATTCATTTGATGTCATATATTTTTTTTAATTTAAATCGAATTTGCTTATTATGTTTGTTAATAATCATTAAAAATATATTCAAGAACTATTTTCTGACTATTTTTATAAAGATTTAATTTTATTTAATACAAATATGTACATATATGTAATAATATGCGGCCACTATACTGAATCACAAAAATAAAAAAATTTCAATTTTTGTACACTAAATTATTAGAAATGTACTTTTATTTAAGTAATTCACTAATTTATACTATTTTTAAACAGCCCTTTATTTGTTTACATCGTTAATTTTATAGAAAACAATTAAATAATATTAAATTTAAAAAAAAAACATTTTAAAAATGGAGACATTTGGTCGCGTTTACTAATTCATCGCTACGTTATTTCTTAAGCCCAAACAACATTTTTAGTTTAGTTTTAGGTGAAATAGCACTAACTTCAAAAATATTCTATTTGAACAAAATTAATTATTTAAATTGTATTCAATTAAAAGACAACACTGTCTACCTATAATAAATATTAGTTATTTACTCACAATAAATACTGGAGAAAATTTAGTTTTTACTAAAAAATGTAGATTTTTTTGACATTTATTCTCGCCGCATTGTAAATTAAACAGCGAGACGCCGACGAGAACGAGAACGTGACGAGACTAGTGCAAGATCTCGCGACAATGCATTGTAAACTGAGCTTAACGCATGCGTTGCGAATTTTATGCCTGACATGATTACATGAATACGAAAAAGGTTTAAATATTTTACCTGTGGGTTATTTGATGGGTAAAATTTCTTGTTTATGTCATCGGTCAAATTTTATAACCATGTTTACCAGAATAGCGCCGATTTTTTTTTTTACTTATTCCCTCTATTGTTTTTGAATTTGAGTTTTCCAATGACTCAAAATTCAATATTCAAAATAAGTATAGTACAATAAAAAGAAATGAATTTTTACAAAAGACCCAGTCATAAAGATTTGGTCATTATTAATCGAAAGAATAACTGAAATTAATATCCGGGACATAAATAAAGGACTCGCAAATTAACGTAAACGTACAATAAATGTAGACATCGCTTAGAAGAAAAGTATATTTCCACTTATTAATTAAAGATTTTTAATTTAAAAATAATTTGTAGTTTTTTTTAAGTAATTTTTTTAAATGATCTCCAATTATTATAGTTTTTACTGGCTACAATGTGTAAAATTATCTACCTACCTAACTACCTATGCCTAAATTTATATAATACAAGAAAATAGGTAAAACACGCATCTCACAACAAAAACAACAACAACAACAACAACAGTAAATAAAGAAAGTGTACACGGAAAATTAATGTTAAACGTTTAATTGTTGAATTAGTATCTATTATATGGGAATGTATGTATATAAACAAGTATGTACATATATGCTTTGGTTAAGTTCCATTGTTATACCAAAAAAGGAATATACACCATTAGCACAACAATGGTTGACCAATTGATTTAATCTATAATGTTTTTCCTTAGCCTATATAGTTAGATATTTTATTTGTTCAAATAAGTTCTGTTTTTTTTTTTTTTTCTTTCTTTTGTTTAATAACCGCCAATATGTTTATTTTCAGGAACAGACAAACCAGGATATCAATCACCATATAGTGGAATGGAAAATGGCATGGTGAGTCAGAAAAGCAAAAAAAAAAAAAAAATAAATAAAACAAAAAATAAAAAAAATAATAATAAATTAGTTAATGTCTAAGAATTACCTCTAGCTAGACCTATTAGATGATGTGTGTATAAGTTGTAAGGAAATTTATTTATTATCATTTGTTCTAAAATTTAAGTAACGGATACAACTAATACGGTTATCAACTTAGAAAATCGATTAGGAGAAGGGACTATTGAAATTTATGTATTCTCGTGCACTGAAATCTTTAGTAGGTATTTTTTTTCTTTTTCTTTTACTTATTTTTTTTTTTTTTTTTGGAGGAGTACACTTCGTTTTGTTATGTATCCTTTTTTTGTTCGTTTATCCCTTTTTCGTAATTGACATTGTACTTAAGGCAATATAAAACCATATAGCAGGATATAAATTTTCGGCCGATAAAAAAGGATCGTTTAAATAAATTTATGGAGGATAGTTATCTTTGAGATTCTAAATAGAATTATATAAATACTAAGCTATTTTCATTTAATAACATTACATTTTTCGTTCCTTTATAAAGGATATCATATATGTTTTTAGTGATTGTCGCATTGAATAACGAATCTTATGTGGAGAACAGGAAAGAAGAACAAAACAACGAAATTGGGTCTTGTTCACAGTGACAATGACAATACGAAGGATTTCAATATTATAATTGAATATTTGCATTGGTATGGTGTAGAATGTAGATATTTGATAGGGTTGGCTAAGTATAAAATGTTATAACTTGGCTTTTAAGGTTAATGGTGTGGGTATCCTGAAGAATTTTGCTTTACTAAATGTTTGTTAAGTTCAACAGGTAACGTTTTGCATATCTCATCTACAAATCAGGCATAGCCAAATATTTTCTTTACACAAATCTCTTGGAAATATTTGAGTATTCCTTTTTATGAGTATAATTTTAATTTTTATTAAACAATCGTAATTGGTTAATATTTTATTGAGAAACATTTATTTAATTTTCAATAAGTAGACAAAAAGTAGTAGAAATGATTCAGTGGATTGAGTGGTTTGCCCTTTGAAGCAGGAGGTTTTCCGGGTTCAAGTCCGACTGGGGTTGAAACTAGAAAATGTTTTTCTCTAGTGTGTTGACTTAAGTTTGAGGCCGGGTGGTTGGATTGCGCTTAAAGGACAGTCTAGAAATTGCATTACCTCAAAATGACTGCTTAAAGGTGACAGGTGAAATGGCGAGCATTTGTAAGGTTTCCAGAAGAAACACCTCAACTGCTGCATTTTCACACACACAAAGAAGATGTCGTCATAATGAGATAAATGTATATTTAGTGGTAACAAAACGGGAAAATTGTGCTAATGGGGTAGATCAAGTTAGGTCTTGCCACAAAAAGAAGAAGAAAAGTAGCTATTTTAAGAAGGTTTGTTTTATTTTTAAGAATTTAATGGAGGAAGTTTGCGGTATTTAAACATTTAAAAACTTACTGCAGATGAAATTTAGATAAAATAATTGCCATTTTAAAAATATTTTAACATTTTTGATTTTTTGTGTTTGTCAACATTACATATAGTAGATCATTTTAAAGGGCATCCTTTCTCAATTATAAATCAGTTGGAAAACTTGAATATTGTTCGTATTATTAATATCTTGGGCTAAGTATCTTTGACGACGTCCTCCATTTTAAAAGAAAAACAAAATAAATAAATTTGACAGAATCAGAATCGAGTGTAAAAGTAAAAAGACAATGAGTACAAAAATAGCGTAAATATTTGTTTTAACTCTTCAGGGATATTGACACTTTTTCAATCAAAATTACCGTTATTTACCATTACAATACCTTTTAGAATTAAAATATAAAAAATTTAAAAAACCAAAATTCAAAATTCAAATCTCAAGAAGTTAAAGTCAAAGGCTATTCTGGATTCCACAATTTTTTGGTAAAAACTAGTTAAGTTTTATAAGTCAAAGGACAATAACATTTTTACTATACCCAAAATAATATTTCTAGTAAAACAAATAAAAACAAAAAAAATTACATATTATTCTGATAATAATGTTTAAAATAATTTCCATAGAACTACCCAACATACATACCTAATGTAGATAGTGGATAGGTTGCTATATAATAATATTTGAACTTTGCCAGTTTCCTATACCAATTTGCCGGCAATAACATTTTTGAACATGTTACATAATATACTTGGGTAGTAGTAAGCATGCTTGCTGCTGTTGTTATGTTATATAGAATACGGATAGCCTGTTGAAAATCTAAAATTTTCAACTTTGTTCCTGTGAAAATTAAAATCGTCTCACATGCAATGTTTTAGTTCTGTATTAGATGCCAACGCGTTTGTATGTATCGCATGTATCGTGTCAATATTTTGTTTATTAATTTCGAATGTGGTGAACTGGTTAAAAATATGTGAATAATACTTAATAATTATTAATAATAATTAATGTATATATGTATATCTAATTTTTTTTAAGTGTATAATTGCATTGTTAAATTTAAAGATTTAAAAAAAAATAGGAATTGCGTGATTTTCTTTAGTTTTGTTCGCAGTTTACCACAAAATATGTAGATATGAAGATTAAATTATACTTTTCAGCACATTAGATATATATAGTATATAAAATATAATTGGATATAGTACATACATATGTATGTAATGTACATGATACATTTGTTCTTTAATTTTATTTTCGCTTCCAAATTTCAATGGATTCAATTCAAGTGTGATCATCGTTGTCTTAGATTTTGTACATAATTAAGTCATTATGTACATAGACAAAAATGCCTGTATGTCTGAGATAATCTATGCTTTTTTTTCTATTTAATTTTTTAGCGAGTATACTCAATTTTTTCAACGGTATTTTTAGTATTTTGGAAAATTGTTAGAATAGACGGAATTTATTTTTTATTTTAACATAATGATTTTTCTTTGTATTCGCAAAAATCTCCACAGGATAAGTCATCAATATTTTAATAATTTTAAATACCACTTTCAATTTTATACATCTTTTTTCCATTTTTTTTCCGCATCAGTTGAGTAAGTGCTTATGTACTTAAATGTTAAATTAAACTGAATCCAATAAATTTCAATTCTGACATTGTTCAGTAAAAGTATGTCGTTTATTGAATGCAAAGACTCACTATCAAATATGATGCTGTCCCTTTTTTCTGTCCATTTAAATTATTTTGGACTTTAGTTTTGTACCAATGTTAAATTGTCTTCATATAAAAAAAAATGTGGAATCACCAATTAGTTTCGATGTTCCAATTTTTCGATTTTTTTTAAAATTCAAAATGAAAAAGGCGACGAGAGGGACAAATTGTGATTTTTTGTACTTTTGTGGAGTCTATCCACTTTCATTGAGAAGTCGATCCTATTTAAATTAATAACTTTGAGACAGTTCACAACTTGAACTTTTAATTAATAATAATTATTATAAATTTACTTTCTTGAGTCTAACATTATTGCCAAAATTATTAGGGCCAAAAATTTTTCTTTTCTTCTAAATAGACAAATACTGAACTACTAAAGGTATTTTCTTATAAAGAAATTTATTTTTTAAATTTATGAAAACTAATAAATTTTTTTAAAGATAAATCAAAGTAAAAATAAAATTTCATAACTTCGTTTCTATTAATATTTAATATGTCAAGTGACAACGACAGGTTTTGTCGCCACACTTTTACCTTTATCTATACTCTAGTAAAAGTTTCAGTATTCAGCCATTTGTAAACCAATTTTCAATATTTTTAGTAATCTACATAGTTTTACAGTTAAAAATACTATAATTTTTGCATAAAAATAATTTCTTTAGCAAGCAACAAATTTAACTTTCTTAACTCTAGGTGGGTTTTTTTGACTGACTCCACAATTCCATATCTGTCGGTCCTTAATCAACGTCGATTTATTCGAGGCTTTTGTGGTTAACACTATCGGTGGGCTTTTTACAACATTTCAGGTGAAAACACTGCAACTGCCAAACTACAAATTCTCATACTTCAGATGTTTCTTCTAACATTTGAAATGTTTCCTCGGTGAATTTCAGCAATTATTCGCTAAAATGATGCTCAAGACCTACAATTTTAAGTGGAATCCGAACCACACTTAAAAATAAGTACTACCATGGTCATATAGAATTTTCATAAATAAACATTTTTCGCGCATTCTTCAAAACTGCAAAACTAAATGGAATCAATAAAATCACCACACCATTATTATTTATCAGACATATGATTAGACAAATCCATTTACCTTTGTTCCGACATGAAAAGAACCTTTTATTAGTCATTAGTCATTTTAACGCGCAAAATATAATTTAACTGTGATGATCTTTACTGAACTATTAGATTTCCTTTAACAAATCCGCACGGTGTTTACATCCAAACCAGATAGAATTAATTTATTGATTATACATTTTAAAGCTAACAATGCAATTTTTTTTTAAGTTACAAATGATACAAATATACATACTCTCATGCATATATTTTCATATTATAAATACCTATAATCTACAATAAAATTGGATATAATATTCCTATTTGTTATTTATCGAACAATATTTATTCTTGTACAAGCACTTTAAATGTGTCAATGTATTAGTTTTCTTTGTGCTTCTGATGCCTTCGAAACGTTCTCTCGTTTTATTTCAAAACGGCGAAAATAAAATATTATTACTTACATTGTGATGTGTGAGAGTAAAGTGTAGCCTGTAGTGTAGTGTATGTAATATAGATATATTTATTATTATCGCATTAAATTCACTATACTTTATAATACAAAAATAATCTTCGCAGAGTAGGAAAAATGTGTACGCGAATACATTATTCTTCGGTTAGCGTTCTAGTCAAAGAAACGATTTTACGCTGTTTGCGCTGTTGCTGTTCTGACAAAACGTAACATCTTCGTCAATAATGGCATCAATTTTAACAAAATCAAATGTCACAAATTCGATGGTGTCCGCCGACAATAATAATTACCATCCAACAATAAACAATTTGATTGACCATCATCCGAGTCATCATGTGTACATACAGAATCATCATCAATCAAAAGTGCAATCATTTTCTTTATTAAATAATAATAATAATAATACAACAACAATTAATCGACATCATGGAATAGGATCAAATAGTGTCAGTGGAAATAATTGTGGACAACAAATATGTTCAGGTCAGCATCGGCTAGCAATTGTAAAAACAGAATCTGGGGTATGCTATACAATTATCATTTTTTTTCCTATTAAATCATTCACTGAGCTTTAAATGTGAAAAATTATTTTGTTCTTTATTGTGACGGAAATATTTTAACGATGACATGGACTATAGAAGAATGCGGTTGAATATGAATTTAAAATATTTTATATTAAGAAGGTTCTATTTTTTTTTTTTTTTTAATTTCACTAAAATTATGGCTTTAAAATATTTTTTTTTGTTTAACTTCATGATTCAAGTTCCAATTATTGGCAGTTGGATGGATAATTTATCAAATCCTTAAGTTGAAGTAAATTTGAAGCTACACATTCTAAAGATTTAAATCACTTCCAACAATTATTATAATGTAGAAACGTTCGAATAAAAAAAAATTATAATTACTATATTACTTAAGGTCCCATGTTATTAAAATTTCATTACAAAATCGTAGTGTACTTGAACCTTTTATGTGTATGACTTTGGATTCACCAAGAAAACGTAATAAATTTCTTTAAGGATTTCGATTCAACTAATGTTAAAAGTTTACAATTTAATTCATTTTGTCATTGTATTTTCTTCGCCTATTTCTTCTGCTTCTGATTATTCTTATTCTTCTTACTTTGTTCCTTCTGCTTCTCCTTCTTCTACGTCTTACTCTCTTCTACTTCCTATCCCTTCTACTTCTTCCACTTTTTCTACTTTTATTTCTTATTATCTTCTTATTCTTCTTCTTAATATAGGACATAATCCTGTTTTTTTCAATCCCTTATTGCCGCTTTTTGTGAGAATGACGTCCAGCACTCCTTCCACCTTTTTGGAGGTCAGCCAGGTAGTGTTTTTCTAGATGGTATATTTTTCGCTGCTATGTTTACTATTCTCTCGTCTTCCATAATATCTACATGATCCCTCCATGCTCTTCTCCGTGTTCTTGCCCATCTTACGATTCTGGTTTCTTATCCTGTCTATTTGAGTTTAACCACCATGCATTGTTGCATTTTTTATATCAATTAGAATGTTAGATTATGCGATGATTCTTGAATTCGAATCTTGGTATAGACATAGTTTCTCCATTGCAAAGTATTTACATACATATGTAATTTATAGGACCCGTATTTCATTTAAGGCGGATGGTTTGGATTCCACTTTAATAACACATATTTCATATTCACATGTGTGCGATAAATTAACATCGAATTCACAATTAGAAAATAGAAAGAAATATTACGTATTACGTAAAAAAGAAGTTACTATGAACGAGACAACAATATTGACCACGTGTTGTAAGAAACATAATAGTTGATGGCCGTCATCTCTTATCAGTCAAAGAGGGCTTACAAGTTTTGTGATAACACTCCAAAACGATGGTCCAGAATTTAATCTCTCTTTTAACCCTTTGGGGACGGTTTATAATAATTATTATAATGTGAATGCATACAAGTTTCAAATTAAATTCACCAACGCCCAAAAAAAAAGTGAAAAAATTACAAAATTAACTACCGCCTGGCGCACACGTTCAAACAAAACACAAACACTGAATTCGCATCTAATTTGGTTTATTGGCTATTTGGAAAAAAAATATTTATTAGTGGTTCCACCACTAAACTTGAAAGGGTTAAGTCTGAAAAGATTAAATCAAATCGTACCTATGTATGTATATTTAGCTTAATTTTGTAATTAGATTTTTGTTTAAAACAATTTTTTATAAAATGATTCATTATGTTTCATATATTATGGATTAAATTCGAGAGAATTAGTATACGTATTTCGTGAATATTTGGCCATTCATGCAAAATGGTGTGGAAAATGGACGAATAAGCAACATGTTTAATTTCATTTTGTGTGTATATCATGTTTAATGAATTAAATAACAAACGCATTAACAGTAAGCTCGTTTTAATGCAAAAAATGTATTAATTTTTTTTTATTATTCATTGTACTGTCAGAATTAATAAGTAATTTTTTAGAGTTTTTTTCGGAACACATTTATTATATTCAATACATGTAGAGAACAAGTTATTGATTTTGTATATCATAGCGTTTTGTGGTTATTCAAAAAAGCACTTCTTTCGCAATAACTATTCTTATTCTTATTCACATGACAAAAATAGTGCTAATATAATCACACTTTGCGAATAAGTTCGTCGACGCATTGGTTTTTGTCTTGTGTGTATGAGCTCATTCGAATAAGCTGTTCACACATGTCAAAAAGTTATTTGTGACAATTATTTTGTTGTCAATAAAGTCTAATTTTGTAGAGAATCAATTCAATTATGTAATGTGTTAACGCAAAGAAAAATTTCTGTCCCAATTCCCCTAATAAAATAAAAGTTTGTTTTTTTACCTCACAAAAAGTCTTAATTTAATTAATTATTATCACCACAATACTAACACAGAGCTAAACTAGCTTCACTTGACAGAAGGAAATATTTTTTTTTCTTCTAACTTTTTCACCCCTCTATTTCCATGTCGTGTTTATAATACAGAATGTAGGTTATAGTAAAATAATATAATTCGGATGACTTTGTAGCGCACATTTCAAGATTATTTCATTTGGAAACATTTATGGATTCTCTCTATTGCTGGTTAATCTTATTGTACTAAAATATGTATTAACGGGAGGGTGGGGGGGTTTTGTTGAAATTTACCATTCATTCTGGTTCATTCGTATTTTTTTTTTCTTGCATACATACATACATACATATATGGACTATCTTCAATAAAAACTATTTAATATTTCAAATGGATTCTGAACGAAATCATAAATATTTTCACCTAAATTATATTGGTTATATTTTGACTTGAAGTTTTTTTTTTCTATCTCTCTAACACTCTATATATAATATATTTTCTTTTGCTACTTGGGTAGCATATCGTGTTTCAGAGATATTTCATATTTTATTACGTTAGCTACAAAACTCTTCTTCTTTCATACATAATATAAAGAGGTAACCCAAACCAAACCAGAGTCTATATAACGATACACATATATGTACATATGTATACATATAGTTATACATATATACATATATTACATGGTAAATATGAATTGTGGAGATGTTGGGGTAATATGTCAATACATTTTTAATTTTAATTTTAAATAAAATATCTAAGAAATAGGGCAGTAAAATATTTGAGATGATTCCTCGAGCGTTATATAGGGAGTGGACATTTAAGCTACAGACTCCTTAATCGTGCAATAATAAGTGATTGTTTATATTAGCTCTATTGTCTCATTTAAATAGGGTTCTGGTTAATTTCATGATTCCTTGACAAATTGACATACGGTAATATATCCGAAATATCACCATATGGAATCCGAACCACCCGGCTACGGCTGAATAATTATACTCGACAAATAAATTGTCTTACTTGAGTTGAACCGGGAGAAACTGGAACCTCCCGTTCTGAAGGCAGGCAATTAACCGCACTGAGATTTGTTTGATCGTTGATTTGTTTGATCGTTGACTATGAATGTTAATCGATTGAATTGACGGAATAATTGTTAAGTAATCCTCTGATCGAAAGGTTCGACTTCTATCGAAACGTAATACAAGTTAAATGCATTATATACAGACGGTCGTAAGCAAAACTCCTTTTTTTTCATTTTTGCTAAATTGAATTTTCTTAAGAATTTACAAAAAAACAAGAAAATCAATATTTGATCTTAATAAATCGAACAAAAATATTTTTATTGCCATTTTGATATAACTAACAGCTTATCAGTTATGGGTACGTCGATTATAGAATTCATTTTTTACCTTAACACTACCTTCATTCATGGTGGTATAATAAGCGAAGCTATTTTGGTGTGTGTCTGTGCTAGTCGGTTTTTGGTCAGGAGACCCGACACTGGTGGTTGTTATTCTATTTTATCCAATTCTACCTAAATTTAAGATGTTTTGTTTCGCATTTTTTATGTCATTTTGGCTTAACTATTTATAATTATGTCCCAAGATGTAGTAAAACCGAATATTAGCAAAATTAGTTTTAGCTATAAATAATAATCTATGACCGCAATTAATGAAATATCGAAAATATGGACTCTAAAATGTCCTTCGAGAGAAAACGATGAATTTTATGATATCAAGAGGAAGTATTTTGTAATGTGGTTCAACAAAAATATTTTTGTTTTGCACTCTTAAGAATGTTACCCTTCTAAATCAAACCACCCTTTCCCAATTCTAACCTAAATGAAAAAAAAAAAATAAACAACAAAAACATTTCCGACTTTTGTTGTGTTCGCATTGTTTGTCACACTACAATTTCTCCAGCAGATTTATTGCTGTACAGTGTACATACATGCATACATACACATACATTCTATATGTGTTTTGTATCTATCTATCTAACTAAATCGTGTTGCCTATAATAAACTTGTATCCAAATACGTTTAGTTTAATATTATTACCATGTAAAGTACGAGTGTCATGTCAGAAATATATTTGTTCAGTTGAATCATTTAGTACTTATGTACATTCCCATTTCGAAATTTATATGTATGTATATCATAGCTCATAAACCTATGTTTATTTATGTTTTAATACATATATGGCACATTGCCAAAAAAATGATAAAAAAAAAAAAATTTAAGATATTCCGATTATTACATTTTTTTTTTGTGTTTTAGCTTTAGATTTTTTTTTTACTTCTCTTCTCTATTAAATTAATAAATTTTTCTTCAATATAGTGGAATTTTTGTATTATTAAGGGAAACGTATAAAATTGTGTTATTAATTATTATAAAATGTTGATTTAAGACAAACAATGAGAAACAGTCGATCGTGTTTTTTTTTACACTTGAATATACTTTGCGTATTTGTTCAATAAACAAATTTACCACAAAAATAAATTTTTTATGTAAAAATTCTTTTATTTCTTTTCATAGTGATTTTGTGTATGAATTTTTTATTTTGGCTCTGAATTTTAGTGTTTCATTTTGGATTTTTTTTCAGTAGTTCATTTTCTGTGTACGTCTTCTTTTAATATTTATCATAGACCCCCTATTGACAAGTTAGTGTGTAGTTTTTTTTTTTTTTGGAAATATGAGTCGTGTCTATTTTTTGACTGAGGTAATTGCTGGTAATAATGACATCTTTATATATTTACGTATACTTTCTATAGTAATTAATTAAGAAGTATTTAAAAAAAAAATAACTATACATTTTTTATTACAGTACGGTTCAGATGAATATCCGCACGATAGTCCTGTGACAGTTGCCCGATATGCTTCGCCAAAAGCGGGTGGCACATTGTATCAACCCGAACAGTACTTTGATGCGGGCAGCACATGGTATTCATCACCAAGTAGTGCATATGCACCACAATCTTCGGCAGCTTCATATCATCATGTAGGCCATTCACCACATTTAGGACCAACACATGGACATGATCATTATTCACTGTCCCCCGGGGTGACACACATGGAAGGACATTTAACACAGGTAAGAATGAATTTTTAAGGCTTTTTTGTTCTTGTTGTTTTTGTTGGATTCATTAAAAATACCAGTAGCGGTTCATAGGAGAATTAAGCTGAACAAAAGTAGTCAGAAATCAATCACCATTTATTTTCGTAATGGGCATCTTGTGTGAATTATTGATTCTATCATCGTCGAACTATTGTTAGTTAGTTATTATGATAAAATTAAATTGAAAATTAATTTAATCGTTCCCAAACATCTCGACCAGTTTTTTTTAAGTTGACAACACTTCCAACTCTTTTATTATTGAAGATTTTAAATATTTTAATTTAGCAGCAAAACCGATTTTTCTTAAATTCAACTAAATTTATTCAGCGAACAAATCTCTATGTCGTTATTACTATAATATTTACCCTTTCATATTAAAAATGTGTAGACCTTTTTCCGAAAATGTTGTTAAAAAAAACTGGTCAGAATGTTGGGTAAATTTCCTAATTTTACGTCATTTTCTTCGATCATAATAAATTATTCTACTAAATTGTACGCAATTATTAGTACGCGACATTGCTAAATAATATTTGCATATTACTACTACGTTACATATCACTACTACGTTACGCTACATTATTCTAAAATAAATGTATTTTATTTCATACCTGATGAGTAAATTTAAACACACCTTTCAAGTAATTCACATTCAAAGAGAGTAATGTTGCCAACTGTATTAATGTTTATAGTTTGACATATGTATTGATTCGAAAAAGCTTTTTATTAGAAAATTTAAAATTTTAAGTACTGTACTGCAAATTGTATTAATATTTGTTTCTTTGCCATATTGCTAATTTCAATTTTGCGCCGCTTTCCTTCAAAATCAGCCTCCTCAAATATATAATGTTCTGCGATTTTATTTAAATCTGTTTTGATCACATCCATATTTCCAATAACATATGAACATGACATATTGATTAAATATATTTGTATTATTATATTGACACAGTCACAAACACTGCCACCAATGAGTACTTTCCGTGGCAGTTCAACGCAACCAGGACCACCAAGTGGTACACAAGGCCAAAATTCACCTGCATTGTACAACCCCCAGTTAACACATCCACATAGCCATCCACATTCACAGCATAGTCCGGCAATACAAAATGATACAATTGTTGGTAAAGCAATACAAACAATGTATACATCAGCCGATCAAAGTATAAGCAGCTTCAGTTCGAATCCATCGACACCTGTAAATTCACCACCTCCGTTAACATCTCAGCAGCCAACACATCCACTCCATCCAAGTACAAGTTCGCAGGGTTCAACTTGGCAGCAATTGACACCAGTTATAAATGGTGGTTCAAGTTCAACATCAATAAATAGCTTACAAAATGGATCATATACACCGGAATTAGTCCCTAGAGGATTGCATATGGTAAGTTTATTTTCGATTGGTTTGATCTATATGTCGATAAATATAATTATTTGTTGTTTTGAGAGTAACGTTTGATGTGTTTTTTTCCTGAATCTAAAAATTTCTTCTTATTAATTTCTCATCGGGAAAAATTTTAATTATATTCTGTTGAACTCAAAAATCAATCGGGAACTTTAAACGTTGATTGGTTAACAAAAATTTTGCGGCTATGGACTGTTCCTTATTAGGTTGCTAAAAACACCTATTTACTATTTATCTTTTTATCGACCAACTGCATCACTTTGGTAATGCAACTCAGATCGTGTGGTACTTACAAACAGGAAAAGAATTTGAAGTATTTAAAAACATTTGATATGTTTCAAATCAGTAAAATATTCAGTAAAAGTAACTCGACTACATTAAATAATCCGATGATTAACGAAAAGTCTCTGTTGCAGTGGCGGCTCGTGAGAATTACTGATCCCATCATCATTGGGGTATTTTTTTTAAAAAAAAACTGAAGTCTTTTTTATGGAAGGAATTCAAAAAAATTGGTCGTTCACCAAACATCTTGACCGTTTTTTCGGCAGTTTTTTAAAAAGTGACATAATTTTGAACTTTATTAATACTAAATATATGGTTTTGAATATTTAATTTTTTTTATATTATTTTAAATTTTTAGCATTTTTACCAAATAAAGTTAACCCTTTAAGGTGCATACATTTTGAACATGAAAACATGAATAAAAAATTTGAAATGCAACTAAATTTATTCAGGGAGACATTCTTTATAGTATGTTTTCAACCATTTCTTTCCAAATTATTTTGTGTGTATCATAAGGGCAGTGCGATGAAATGGGTTAATATATTTTTAAAAGATAACCCTTTAAAAGGACCATTTGAACCTTAAAGGGTTAACATTTTCTAAAAATAAAAAATTTACGAAAGTATGTATTTACAATTCTGAGAAAAATAGTTGCTTTTTGTGTTCAAAATTAATAGACATAAAAGGATTAACTTTTTCAAAAAACTTTTATATCGCAAAAAATGCTAAAAATTTAAAATAATATAAAAAAAAATACAATGTTTCAAAACCATATCTTTAGTAATTAGAAAGTTGAAAATCATGTCACTTTTTAAAAAACCGCCGAAAAAACGGAGAAGATGTTTGGTGAATGACTAATTTTTTTTCCATTTTCTTCCATCAACATGACAAATTTTTTTTTCTAATACTCCTATGATGATGGAATCAATAATTGTCACGAGCTTCCACAGCTCTGTTGGTAATCAAAATGTTCCCAACATTGTGATCTGTTTATATATGTCAAAACTCTACTTAAATATTATACTAAGGAATCTATGGGGTGTAAGCTCCCTATTATTTTTGTAATAAATCGAACGAAATTTGAGCCCGGGGATAGTGGTAAAATTATACGAACCAAATATTGGTATTAAATTAAATTATTTTAGTGTTGGGCTCAATTAATAATCAATGAACCAGTGATAGTAGACAATTTTGAGGAAATTCTAATATTTTGTTTGAGACTGACAATTAAATTACAATTTTGATAATTTTGTTTTTGTTTTAATCGTTTATTAGATAAAATTCTACATCATGCTTATAATAGCAGCGATCATTTTAGACCAAATTCTTTCTGCTAAACTTCATTTCTCGATATTTCTATAATTTTGGTCCTTTTTTAATTTTTATTGTGTTTTAATTTGCGTATACTATTTTATTTATGCATGCGTATGCCTTGTTTTTATTGTGCAGGCCAACACACCAGAAATTCGATCATTCGACGACGCATTAGTTCTACTTAGAGATCATTCTGAAAGTACGACAGTAAGTATAGCTTTATGTAATTTGTGTTTTTTTTTTTTAGTTACCTATTACTTTATTTTTACCTTTTTTTGTTTTAACCCATTATCTACTTATATTTCGAACAACCAAGTGTATTTATTTTGAAAGACCTTTACGCTTAGATAGTTTATAAGTTTTTTTTAAAGATACATACATATGTACATTGTACATATATACTTTTTGTATGGCGGTAGATAATGGGTTAATAATGCTGTGTTGAAAATGAAAAATAAATTATTTTGAAAATACCGGGTCTCTTCATTATCACGATGTCTACGATGCCAACATTTTTGGTTTTTATTTGAAAAAATTAGCAACTACATACAGTGGTACAAAGTATTATTCGTACACTACTTTTATTAATATATTTTTGAAATTTTTAGAAAACTTATTTAAATAAATGATTTTATTAACTTTTTGAGACCTGAATATTTATCGAAATTTTAAACTTATTCTAGATCATTTTTTTGTCGTAAAATCCAAATCTAGAAAAAATTTTGTTGATCTGGATGCTAGATACTGAGTTTTCATTTAGCTCTTACTATTTTGCCTTTACTGAGAGATCTTTTTAGCACTTCTAAGTGAATAAAATTGACGCCTTCAACAATATGGAATTATAAACAAATCATTTAGTAAAAAAACGAAGTATTTTGGGAAAAAAATGTAATGGGACCGACCGATTATAGCCATTTAAAATTAGCTGATTCATATTCCAATGTTAAAAATCTAAATTGTAATGACATTTGATATATTTAACCTTTAAAAAAATTATTATAACATAAAGTACGGAGTGGGGTCACTAGGGTCCTCCACGTTAAAAGTAGATTTCGCGTAAATTATTTAGTATATTATTATTTTTAGGTGTGTTAGTAAATTAAAAAAAGCTCAATTAATTATGTATTTTTTAAATTATATTCCTTAAAAAACTAGTTTTAATCACAATACTACACAATATCAAAATATAAATTCACTTCGACAAAAAATTATTTAACTAATTACAAACAAAAACTAATTTTAGGGGCGCTAAAGTCTCCCACTCCGTATTTTAAAGGTTAACGTCAAAATAATGACAGATTTGCGCTGTTCACATATTAAGAAAAAATAGAAAAATTGTAATTGTGGCGAAAAATTTATATAAAGGCATAAAATGCATACAGGAAGTTAATGGCAACATATGAATTATATGCCATACGGCCTCAAAGGGTTAACATATGTATATGTAAGCATATAACAAGTAGAAAAATTGTAGGTTTTGGAAATTGTGTTCTATTTTTTATATTGCAAAAATATATTAATAAAAAATAGTGTACGAATAATACTTTGTACCACTGTATATGTATTGTCAATTTAAATTTCAATACAGCACCACCAAAAAATATTTTGCATTACATTACAGACAAATTTATCATTTTTTAGGGAACACGTATGGAAGAACGATTAGATGATGCCCTAAATGTATTAAGAAATCACTGTGAACCACAGTTAGGTATTACAACATCAAATATGGATGGTCCACCATTTGGAACCTCACCAGGAGGTTCGAGCAATGAACCGCCACCAACAATTAAATTAGAAAAATCATCAAATTCAAGTAAGTTTTTTTTAAAAAAAAAAAAAAGTTTGTCCTTTTTTATTAAATAAAAATTTTCTTATTTATAGAAAAACGTAAAGAACCTCCAGATTCAGATACAAAGCCCAGTAGTTCTGTCGAAGGATCAACCAAAGGAGGAAAACGGACTAGAAGGTAGTAAGTATCACTTTGTGATTCTTATTTATTTATAATTTTAAGTATAATTTTCTAATTTTTGTTATTCATATATGATATATATTTAATTTTTTCAAATTTTTGTTCAATCTTCGTTAGCTGCTCAAGCGCTGACGAAGGTGATAGTAATATAGATCCTACACACAAAGCCATAAGAGAAAAAGAACGTCGTCAAGCAAACAACGTCAGAGAAAGGTATGTAAAATGAGCATATTTCTATAGATTATCCTTTCTCCATTATCCTAAATTAATTTATTGTTGTAGTTTTTTTTATTTTATTAAATATTTTATCAGTAGTTCAATGAATATTTTTTACTTTAAATTTAATCCTTGTGGCTGATATATGTACGAATGGACGTGTTTTTAATTGATATTAAATGATTGGTCAAATTTAGTACGGTAAATGTTATTACTCGTATTACCTACTAAAAATGTTCAAAATATTTACAAATGGGAAGTATTCAATGGTGACGAAGTTAAGCGAATCGGATATAAGACAATAGTAATGTTTCTGTTTTGGCAGGTCTCTTGTTGAATATGCTTACTTCTTCGGCTGTAATTGAATGATAGAACGACACTGAATATTCAAAAGACTTTTAGTTACTATCCTAACTAATTAAGATTGAAGAGACTACAATTCAATATTACAATTTACATATTAATAAGAAGAAGACTAACAAAAATGTGTTTGGCTAAATTTAACGAATAAAACAAATTATATTCCCAACATTTCGCTCCAGTTTGTTGTGGAGTTGAATTTATAATTAACATGTTATTTAAGAATTAATTTTAAATTTTTAAATTAAAATTTAAACGCAAAACAAAGCAATGCCACAATCATAACCTTAAAATGACTAAAAGTCCTTTCTATCTGATAAAATATTTAAGGCCCAAATATTTAATTCAATAAGGTCACACATGACGTTTTATTGTTGAAATGTATTCCCTAAACATTTTTTCACAGATTTGTTTTGTACTTAATTTTAGTTAAAGTACCAAAGAAAAAATAATATAAATACAATCAATGTACAGTCAATTCCAAAAATATTTGGGCTTTTTAATTGTGCTCACATTTATTTGAAAGAATAATTTAAAAAAAAAAACATAAAATTTCTCTTATGGCTTCTCGTTGGATCCTTTTAGTTTTTATGTGGTTTTTTATACACGATTTTTTTAAAAAAATCTTTTAACCAACCAGTAAAAATTCGCGCAGTTGTTCAAGTGCCGAGGAAGATGAGGAGGAACCTGTAATTAAAGCCCAAAGAGAAAGAGAGCGGCGTCAAGCCAATAATGCTAGAGAAAGGTATTCGTACTTAATTAATTACATTTCTATAAAATGTTATTTTGTGCGTTTGGTAAATTATTAATACCATTGATTGTATTTCTATTACATTGTGAAACATATCGTGGTTTATTCTACATGATATTTACCATAGATAAAGTATAAGATGGTTCACTCAGAGCAAATTTTTTAGCACATGACTGTTTTAATCTAAATAACAATTTATTAATGGAGAAAGGTTTTATTTATTATTATTTTTAGTATTTCAATAATAATAATAAAATAAAAGAACATTTAATTGATTTGCTAGTAAATAAACAATATTTCCTTTATACAATATTTTTTAACACTGTAGAAAAACAAGCCCAAAGAAAACGGTCAATCGTTT
>JANSTT010015241.1:0-21787 GCA_026745375.1 Platyura marginata | reverse complement strand
TACTAAACAAACAATTCCATATATTCAACATTCAACGCAATGATTCAACCAACGAAATTGAATCTATCGAAGTAAAATCTCTCCTATATCTTTAATGTTCTCTGACACGTTAGGTAGTTTTGTTTTTGATCATTTGGTTTAAGCTTTAGGCTTTAAAATTTTTTTTTTTTTTACTATAATTGGATTCATGTTAGGTTTATGATTATTGAGTAAAATTAATTTTTTGTTGTTACTAATTACTTTTAATAATTAATAAATTTGCAATAAATCATTATTATGATTTAATTATGTCTCTTTAAAAACTCGAATTGGTTTTAAATTTTATATATATATATATAAAACAAAGTTTGATGGCTCACTTTCTCCTTTACTTGCGAGACGCCACTGTCGCCAATGTGTTAAATATTAAAAAAATGATGTAAAATTGTAAAATAAACAAAGAAAATCAGATATCAACAATTGCAAATATTGTTTTTTTATTTAATACAAAATCCATGACTGTTTCCTTTAAATACGAGTATTTGTGAGTTTTGTGGACGAACATATCGTTGAGACGTTAAAGACTCTTTTGTTTCGTTGAAAGGTGTACTGTTTTTTATCGAATATTTTTATAAATAACGACAAAAACAAGGATAGTAAGTTGTATGTGAAACTCATATAGTTCACGTGATCGGATATAGAGAGCTTTATGGGTCATAGAAAAAAGTTTACAGAACTCAAGATGGCCGATGGGTTTTATGCAAAAAAAAAAAAAAAATAGGTTTCACAATGGCTAAAAAGTGGGAAAACTAAGAATTTTGTGCAACAGGTCAATTATAAACAAATTTCACGGTTGTAAGCAACATGCTCATGCGCATTTCCTCATTTGCAGTTTTACGTACTTCATTTACTCTCATTTTACAATTGTACACTGTAAAATATGTGTAGAACCACAGATAACTACCTGAAAGTACAGGTACAGTACAGGTTCTTTTTCGGTATCTGACTTCAAATTTAATAAAATATTTAATTTTTGACAATTCTTTTTGTTTAAATATTAAGGCCGGCCATTTTTCTGTTTAACTTTGGGATAGGGTTTGTAATGTCCCTTAATATTCATCGTAGAAAAAAAAATTTAATACCGTTGTCTTTCTCGTGAAATTCTAAGTCGAAATATGCATGTTTGTCCGTCCGTAATCAAGAAATCTGACTAAATAGCTAAAGAATGAAATCGGACAAGGTATGGAGGAGGCTTTGGTACAGTGTACACTTAATTTTTATCATTTACTCGAAAGATAGTCGGTATATAGATAAAATGAACATGGAAGTAAAATACAAAAACCGGAAGTAAAATACAAAAACCGGAAGTAAAATACAAAATAATTGGCCTTCGCTAATTTCCTCCTCCACAGGTCTATTCAAGGCAATTCTTCTCCAGTTGATTGGTCCAATCTTTACATTTACACCATCATCTTCAACTCCGTCTATCCATCTCGCTCTGGGTTTACCTCTTTTCCTATTTGCTGCTGGCACACAAGATACGCTTGATCGAATCGTCGTCACTTGCACGAATAACGTTTAGAATTCTCCTTTTTATTTCAGAGGGCTTACTCTTGAAAACGATGCGAGCGTAGTTGTGTCGTTTATCATTTTTGTATTCTAGCCCGGCAATAGAATCGTCGACGACGTGAATACGCCTGCTAAACTTAAAACAATGGCGGCTTTGATATTTAGTGAATTGTTGTAGTGGAAGTGCTTAAGGAAGCAATACGCCTAAACGACTATCGTTTTCAAGAGTGTAACAACCGCTCAGAGTTAGATAACGAAAAAAACGTTATTTTAATTAAGTAATAATGGACGTTTATTTAATAATATAATAATTATTTGATATGTCTACTACTTAATTGCATGGAATAACTTATAATATTCTTTTTATTTATTTTTTTTTTTTGTTTTGTTTAATCTTATTTTTGCTTTGGTCAATTTAAAAATTAAGCTTATTTGTGCACACAACTAAATTATAATAACAAAAACAAAAAATTATCATTTCGCATTAATGTAATGTAGCGCAGATTTTAAATATGTTTTATATTTAATGTGTAGGTAATTCAAATATACAAATTAATTTTTATATTTTTCAATCAAGTACATTAGAAAAATATTCAAACAGACTTTTTTTTCTTTGTTTTTTTTTTTTTTTTTTGTTGAAAATATTTACAGAATACAAAATATATAATAAGAAAAAAAGATAATAAAAAATAATAAAAATCAAAAACGTTCCTTAAAAACAAAAAAACAAAATTTGTATTATAAATAAATGATGTACATATGTACTGTATGCATGTATGTTATGTAATGTAATGTAATGTATGTATGTTGTATATTAAGAATTGGTTCCGCGTTTTATAGCATTTTAAAAAGTACACGTAATCAGTTCAATTTCTTTTGTTGCTGTTGGTTGGTTTTTTTTTTTTTTTTTGTGAATTTAATCATCTGTAAATGGTTCTGAGGTTTCACTTATATTTTTACGTTTATTTTCTAAAATTTTTGTTGCCTCCTCCAGTGTTTCTTGATAGAAAAGATTTATTTTATCATGAACCGAATATTTATTCTCGTCCAAATTCCATGTAAGCCCCAGTAATATATTAAAGGCAGAAGCATCGTATGCATGACATCCTGAATATCTATATTGAGGTTTTTTATTATATCTACATCCACCAGATTGTGCTCCTAATAATAAGAGAAAATATTTGATTTTGATGTTAAATTAATTTTTATATTGATTAGTTGAGACCGGATTTTTATCCATTTAATCTGGTAACCAAGAATTTTTTACAATTTTCATATGAGTTCCATGTCAAATTAACATAATTCACATATTTGATCCTTCAATTTTCAAACCTTAGATACAATTTTCGAATTTTGGCAAAATTTTTCGATGTGTTATTGGATAACCTACTTATGTATTAGTCTGCAAACTATGCAAAGGAGGACGAAGAAACGGCTGAACACGTGCTATATGAGTGCAATACATAATCTCCTCAATAGAGATAGGGGATGTAACATGTTAATTTGTTTTCTTAAATTTGTATTATTGTTAGTTGTTGACTTTGTTTCTGAATTATGTATTATTACAATTGTGAAGTATGTTCCCGTCATAATCTACCATCCATGTATTTACTACATTTAATGATCAATAGAACTGGATTGAATTGGCTGAAATGGATATATGGAGTAAAAAGATTTGGACGACAGAGAGTGTGATTCACCATTTCTCTTTTCCTTCGTAAAAAAATAATTTAAAAATTCAAAATTAAAACTCGACGAGTATTAGAATCGAGTCCCGAGTCCGAGTAAATGCCCAAATACGCAGCGAGTCCGAGTGGAATCCAGAAACCTTATCAACCTTACATTTCTTGATTTAATTTTAAATCAGGGTAGGTAATGGCGAGTATTCATCGACTCTACGGGTACAAACTCAAGTCACCTTACCACTAAGTTACCTTGCAAAACATCTAGAAAATCTCAGAGAACCTATTAATCAGCCAGCGTTCAACATGACATCTGATTGGACAATTTCCAAATTTTACTTTAAAAGACCCACTACTGAAAGGAAAAATATCAGAAGGAAGACAGTCAATTTGAGAGGGCGGGCTAGTTTGATGTACAGAGACGGCACAATCGAAGATCGTTTCACTGTGTTCCAATCGAAAATCATAGCGATCGACAGTTAAGACATCAACAGAAACTACATTAACCAAACGATCAACATCCTGTCAGATAGACTCTTCCCAGATAATGTCAAGTATGTGACAGCGAGAAGAAACTAATGTTGTTGCCAACTTACTCTCTCACATTCAGTTATGGCACCCGAAGCATGGAATAAAACGTTCAGGGATAGTCGCTCTTGATAATCTTTCTTGATTTTCCGTTGAATGGTTGGTATCTGTAGGTACGCACAGATTAATTCAGAAACTGTCAAAATGAGCATACAATTATTTAATTATTTCGTAAAAATCCGGTCTCTTCCTTAATATTACAAAACTTACCAATTGGATGAATACATTCCATTGTTAATGTACATTTAATCCATGGCAATAATATTTTGTCATTTACTGTTTTTGTATCAACAAATACTACAAAATCCATCGACACCATTGGCAAAAATAAAAAACTTTCTATATCGGTTTCAAAATATTCAAACATTTTTGGATGCGTTCGACTTGAAACAGCCTGCCTTGTTGTCCATCCCAGAATACCATTATTCTTTGGATTGTTTAGTAAATGTTCATATATATCTTTATCGCTGCCACGTATCCGTATATTATTTTCAGTAAATAATATTGATTTTGACCGAGTCAGAGCATCTTTTATAATTAGTGGTCGATAAGCGTGCATATGCTCGTCGGTGACATATGATGGAAAATGAGAGAGATCATATAGTATCACAGTACATTTTGAATTGTTGCAATAAGCGTTTAAAGCTCGTGAATCGTCCTCTAACAGGCCGAGATCATATATAAGTAAAACTTCATTTGGAAGTTTGAGAGCTATGTTTTGTGCAAGCAATATTGCAGAAGCTGCTTGGCCGCTAAGAATATATGATACAATTGTAAAATTGTATCTGGTGCCATTGTATATTGGTTGATTGAAACCAAGTAAATCTAAATATTTTGTGTCGATTTCGAGTTTTTTCTTTACCGATACAAGATTTTCCTGTAAATATAAAAAAAAAAAACAAAATAAAATATTTTCAATAAAATTTCTATAAGTTTAAGAACGATAGATTCTTGGAATAGAATCAACAAAAATTAATGTTGTATGTGACAGATTCATGCACTTTCACGTTTGGTTCTTCCTCAGGTTTGCTTCTATTGCGTTCCTTATAAATCTTATTACATTCAATCAGTAAAACTGTTTTAAAGAAGGAAAAATAAAAACAAAAAAAATTTTCTGCGCTTTTTTTGTTTTTATTTTTCCTTTTTTAAATTAATTTTTAAAAGGAAGAAATTACATATAGGAAATGAAGATTTCATTCAGACTAAAAAGTTCAACGCCCTACTGTTATGGCGCTGCAATAAATTTTATGTTATTTCTAGGGTTTGTAATCATTTACTCGGAAAATATTTTGATTACAGAAAAAATGAATATGACAAAAATGATAGAAAATTAAAAAATGAAGGTCTCATTTATAGACCAAAAAATTCCACGACCCGCCATTATGGCGCTGCAATCAATTTGATGTTATTTCTAGGGTTTGTAATTATTTACTCGAAAAATGGGGTGGAGTAGGAGTGCTTTCCCAGTCTCTAAGAGATGTAATTTCTACAATATGATGTTTGTTTAAATATAGTAAATTTAGCCTGATGCTACTGATAAATAAACAAAGGTTCATTGAATTGACTTGATAAGTATATGTTATACATTATGAATACATTAATCACAAATTGAACCCATCATTACGACAAAATTTTTGATTTAATCATTGGGTCCCAATGGAAAAATGTACAATAACCATAATTGATTTCCTCATAATAACCTCTGTTGATTGAATGATAATTCAACTAACAAAAAAAAATTGATTTAATTAAAATTAATATTATTTCACATTGTCGTATTAGATTCATAGATTTGTAAACGAGACTATTGATTTCGATCTTTATAGTTCCATGGATTGGATGAGTGATGAAATTTATTGGGGTCAATGTTAGTGAACTTAAATAAAGATTTATTTAGATTTTGTGTATACCTAGGGAACAGGCAGAGAACATCATCAAACTTTCATAGAAAAAGGGTCTAATGATTGGTAGATTTTATCTCGCATTATTAATGTCGTAATGTGTCTTAAAATCAATAAAGCCGATGTTTTTTTTTTAAATACGTTTTTTTTCTTTCTTATGAAATATGTGTCAATGTGATCCCTTAAAACTCTATTAAGCAATGATACCCTATTATTTTGATACTAAAGTTATAGATATTTTGATAATTATGTTATATATCATAGAATCTATTATCAGGTTAACGAGGTGATTAGGTTTTGTTGTTGTTGTTGTTGTCAAAAATAAAATAAATTTATTCCAAAAGTAAACCGGGTGACCTGCTTTGCCTTGCTTGATTATATGTTGCATTATAATAGGTAATAAACATATTTAATTTGTCCCTTTTTTTTCTAGAAAACGTAAGAAATATTGATTACCAAGTATGTTATATTTGAAACTCTTCTAAACAGAAATGAATCATATGCCATACCTATGTATACATACCGTAAAAAAAATAATCACACAATCAAAAAATGTGATAAATAACTCAACGTTATCTGTTTGCTTTCAAACTTGCTAAATATTTTATTTGTTTGTACAATGTAATTTTAAATATATATCAAACGTTTTTAAGTTAAAAAAAACAAATTTATTAAACCACTTCAATAATGATTTACCTGCAATTCTTTCAATTGTTGATGGGTCTGGGAAACGATAAGGTTCAATGAATCATTCTGTTGGCCAGCCGAATTAAATAAAATTAATAATAAACTGGTGATAGCAACACAGCACAAAATTAGTAGAATATTTTTTGTTCTCATCTCAGAATATGTGTACTTATTACTGTAATTATGCTGAAAATAAAATTGATGAGATTTTGAATCATTTTTTTTTGTAAACACAAGAAAAAAAATTCTTCTTCACACTACTGCTCAAATCACCACTATTAAAAATGTGAATTTTCTATAATTACCTTTTTAATGCACTACGCGTGCTATTAAAAACATTATTAAATTGTTCATTAACGTTTAAACTTATTTTTTAAACATTTTTATTACAAATTTTTGTTAGCGAATATGAAAAACACACAGAAACATGACATTTCTTTTCAACAATTAGAAATGGAGTGAAGTTATCGGCGAACGATAATGTTAATATATATGATGAAATAACAAAATGTGAGTGTGTTCAATTTATTTTTTCTAAAAACTAAACCCGATAATAGAAAATAGTGAAAACATTTAACAAAAATATAATATTTTCGTAATAGCTTAGTTTTTCTTTATTTTTTCGAATGTCCATTAAAAATCACATGGTTTTTTTTAGTAATGGGCTAATTTGATACTTTTGGGATACGCGATGATGGATACTTTCAGCCCAAATACCAGATCTTTTTACGATATTTTTGAATTCAAAATTTGTTTTAAAAAACGCGCCCTTTTTTATTTTAACTAGAAAACACTTGATGTAAAAAAAGCAATATGACAAATACGATTTTTCGATTCGAATGTTAAAATTTTCATTTCATACTGAAACCGAGACGACCGACAACAGGGTATAAAAAAAGGGGATTTCGTCACTATGTCGAATTTTAAAAAAATTTTCAGACTTCAAAAACGATTTGTTCGTGTTTAACGGTAACTTTTTCCATGAAAACTCGTTCAAAAAGTTTTTGCAACGGCTTTTTTGTTGAAAATAGACAAAAATGTCTGTATAATTCGCCACATTTAAGAGAAATAACTAGTATGTTAGAAAGAGAAAAACGTTTTACTGTTGTAAAAAATAAAATAATTAAATAATTTTTTGCGATTTTTGTATGAAAAATTGTTATTCGTAATTAGTAACTTCAATACGTTGTTAGTATTTATTAGAATACTTGGATTCGGTGAGAGTGTCTGATTATGTTATATCTAGGTACCCATTACTATGTATTTATTTTATTTTATTTGTTTTTTCGTATGAAAAATCATTTCAAAAGTTGAAAAATTAGTAATACTATAATGGTGACGGCTAATAATTTAATAATGAATAAAGGTAAATTATTGAAATGCATTAAAAAGACCCTTTTGATTTCGTTTAATAAAAATCGGGATGATCGTACCATAAATTCTTTCAACAAAAGTACAAAACCACATTGAGACGCTTATTATACAGAAAAACGGAATTCTTTTATAGAATAAACAGAAAATGGATTTAACAACTCTTAATATTTGTTGGAAAAAGAAAAAGGTAACTACAAAATTTATTTGAAATATTCTCAAGCATCAATAATATACTAATGTTTCCATAGGCGGACGCTCAGGGGGGGCACGTGCCCTCCCAACATGTTTCTCTATTTGAATAAAAATTCTGAAATTTTTAATTATGTATTGTTATTTTTGCTCGCGAAAAAAAATTGTGCCCGCCAACAATATCAGTCAGCGGACGCCTATGAATGTTTCGTTGTAATTTGCTGGGTTCTTCAAACTCTTTTTATTAATTCTTCTAATATTTTCCGTTTATTTACTGCTGCCCACTTCTGCTAGGTGGAGATAGGAAACCTATGGTTATCCTTGTTAAACTTGAGCCGTTAATTGTGGTTCCAAGTGTAGTTTTACTTTACTACTGAATAATTTACAAAATTTATAAAATCTTTTGCAAAAAAATGGTTTAAAAGTGGAAAAATCCACTAATTTTAAGATATTCTAAATAATTTTTTTATTCAGTCTCTGACTTGGATCCTTCTGTTAACGTAGATATTGAGCGAAACGCAACCACTGACTAATTACTGTTAAGTCTCGAAGATTACAATCATATCAGCAAAGGTTTTACAAATTCCCCTTGTTCAGTATGGAATGGATGGACTGCAAACAATTTCTGGCGAAATCATCAAAGAGAATTTTCAAACTCTAAATAAGAATGATTTACATATATTCCTATTCCTATACAATACAAAATGGAAATACATATTAACTGATCACCCTACCTATTGAGGCCACACACAAGGCGGGAGTCGGTAGATATTTCGTAGTGTTATTCTATTTAGATCCGTCTTATACCTTCATTAAGTGTGATTAAAAATGTCTGTGAGAGGGATAGGATTTATTGACATTACTCTTAGGTGATGGGTTTCCGTTCCTATGGGGGTTCTTATGTGACTCTTGTGATATGTTGAATGTACGTACAATTTAAAGTTTTTTCATCAGTGATACCAAATCAATTTCTTCAAGATATTCCATATAGTGAATCAATAGTCGTTTGATTTGAAGCCACTTAATTTTCCTTCACGAATTGTAATTAGTATTGAAGTTATTGTTTTTACTTAATTCTCTATGTGCGTGTGCTACTTCAGAAGGGCACATTTCATTTACTTGGATCTCCTGCTACAAAGCCCCAAGTAAATATATAACAACAACAAAAAACATTCCCATATTCACCAATATTTCAAATTTATTGAAAAACAATTTACAGAAAAACAATTTTATTCTACTATTTTGTGGTTCTGGTTTTTGTGTATTTATTTTCCATAAATTTTACGATTGCTGAATGATTTTTATTGAACTAGAACTACATAGAAGTTGGTATATATACAAATGCATACATACATACGTATATATACAAAACATACATACATACATACGTATATATGATTCTATTGATACTATAATATAGAATTTGCATTCAAAAATAAAATATTTACCTGATAATTCCGAAATTCATTAAAAATTAATTTTACTTCTACTTTGTATGCCAGAAATATTTATTTATTTATATATACGATCGGTTATATCTCTAATTTTAATACAAATTATAATTATAAAAATGAATTAGAATAAAATAACCATAAATTATTTCCGAACTAAAGATAATTTACTAAAAAATAAATTCTTGACATATACGAATGCAAATTACAGAAATGCTAAAGTTCTCAGACAATATATTTGTATTTAAAAAAAAAAAGAATCTTTAAAAAAAATATTTATTCACAAATATGTACCTATGGATGGATGTTGGGTATTTGTATATGTATAGTATTATTTGGTTGTAAAAAGAAACTAATTAATGCAATAAAATTAATTTTATTTAAAATGAGAAAATTAAGTCTAGTAGGTACTATCTATACAGAGTAAATATTAATGTGCGTGTGGGTTAATTTTGTACAGTCATACCTATTAACCACACACAAAATAAATACGTTAAGTATGAAGAAATAATTATTTTTAAAAAGGAATTATTTTATGGATCGATGCTTAATTCGTCGTAAGTTTTATTCATTTATTAAATTCAAACAAATTAACTGCAATGTAGGCATTATTTCAATTGCATTTAATTGTATCGTGTGGGTACAATGACCAATACTTGATACGGAAAACTTCTTTATGAGGAAATATCGTTGGTTTTTTTGTAATCATTTCGGTAAAACTTTCTGTTCAAATGTTCTCTAGTGGCCCACATATCCCAGTACCATACGAATAATTTGTCTATTATATTTTATTCAATCGGTTCGAAAGTAGTTTATTAGACTGTACTGTAAAAATATAATTAAAATACTAATATGGAACTAGTAGGGGAGACCGGGCGAGGTGGCGCATTGGGTGACATGGCGCAGTCCAATTTACTCTGTACACTTAGTCCAATTTAGTCAGTACACTTACGTTTTATAAAGTATTCAATTCTGCATATTTAAGCAATTTTTTTTTTTTAGTTTTTCTTTTTATTTAAAGTGCTCAAGTGTCACAACTGTGAACTAATACTAAATCTGTTCTACATTTATCGTAGATTTTAACAGTTTTTAAAAATTTTACATACAACATTTTATATAAACAATTGAGTGTAAAATTGTCACCCAGGGCTAGATGGACTATTTTTTTCGGGGCGACTTGGCGCGAAGGAAAAGTGGATAATGTGCATATCATGCAATTTCTGGATGCATACTGCGTGTACTCCTGGAGAAAACCAATACATATTCCATTTTTATTTTATTTTTTATTTATTTTCTTTTAAATTCTTATTTCACTACATTTACTAAAAAATGCACTAATTGCACTAAAAAACAAACTGCACCTACTGAAGTAACTAAATACATTAATAAATAAGTTTGTACCCTAATCTATTTATAGTTATTTCTAGGTCCTAATCGTGCTATTGTTCATAGCTGAGATTTCAAGCTTTAAAATGAGATATAAGATATTAGGCATCCAAATATGTTAGATTGTTACACCGTTTCCGAGTAAATTACGTGCATATTTTTGTACAACTATGCATCCGTGACAGCGTGACGTCACGCGAAAATGCTTGCAAAGTCCTGCAAAATCTTGCAAATATGTATTTGCATTCGAACTTTCCAAGCCAAAATATTTAGGTAGTACAGGTGCAAATATTTCTTGTGAAAATTCTTGCAAAGTTTGGACGTCATTTTGAGGTCACGTGTGAAAATTTTTCCAGGTGTTGCTTTACTTTATAATTCCTTGATGCAGCACATATAGTGAATACTAATACCCGAGTAATAATACCGCAGCCGCATCATAGGCAAAATAGAAAATATTCCTATTCTTGCGGTACGGAAGGAAGCGTTGTGACATGAAAAGGTTGTAACAACTCTTGCACACTTACATACATGTTTACTCCAGTGGCGGCTCGTGAGCATTATTGATATTGATAGAACTATTTAAAAAAAATCTCACCTCGTTTTGATTAAAGAAAATGGAAAAAATTTGGACCTTCACCGTTTCACATCTTGACGGTGTTTTCGGCGGTTTTTTAAAAAATGACATATTTTTGAACTTTCTTAATTTCTATCTTTAGAAATTTTAGATTTTTATATTATTTTGAATTTCCAAGATTTTTTATAAAAAATTAATCCTTTAAGGTTAATCAAGATTTTCAAAAAGCTACTCACAATTCTCAGAATTTAATTGTAAATAATTCCAAAAATTATTCATTTTTAGAAAATGGTAACCCTTTAAGGTCCAAATGGTGTCATTAAAGCAATTTTTTCGCTAGTAGGCCTCACAAATTGACCTGACTCATTACATATCACATATAGGCAGTTTAAATATCACAATCTATAAGAAAATGCAACGAATTATGATATTTATCTGATCATCTTAGATCGAGTTTTATATAAATACACCTTAACCTATATAATCTAGGTAGAAGTAACTGTAATTTTTAAAGGTACATATTTTTAACACTACAATTGGAAATTTAGCTAATAATTTCTTAGATTTATGACTGATCCACTTACGTATCTTCATAATAATATTAGGCGATCGTTATTTTCGATTATCTTGAGAAACTAATTTTTTGAAATAAAAAATAAATAAATTAAATCTGGTGAACCTTGATTCAATGAGTCAATTTAGGATTAATATTTTTGAATTACATCAGAAATATTTTATAACTGAGTTATAGCTCAAAATTACTTAGAATTGTTATTACTTCTGGTTAATACTAGCGTGATTTTATCAATTAGCCTTCGAGGTGATATAAAATAAAATGTTGTCAATACTTAGTAACAATTATCTACCTCTGCCTACTTAAAAATGTCATTACATTTATTGATTCACCGATGAAAATAAATATTTCGGACCTAGATTCAGATTGGTAATGTGGAAATTCCGTTTTGTAGTTTTTGATTCAAATGTGTTAATTTATATTTATTTTATTAATCCAATATGTTGGAAGGTAGAATTGGTTAGAGAGTCCAGTTATTAGACTAACATTAATGAATTAAAAAGAACCAACATTTTTTAAATGGATTTTTTTTCTAATTCTTTGCGAATCAACCTATAAAGATGGAATTTTGCAAATATGTAGATTAAAATTGTGTAGAAAGGTACTAGCGAAAACAAAAAAGGTCTTAATAGGACTTAATACAAAACTGTTGATAGATTGCGTCTGTTAGTTTTGACTAGCTAAATAATTGATAGGAAAATTGACACATTTTGTTGCTTCGGTAGTCCCCGACGATAGTCTTTGAGCCCTTATCTTTGTTTTATTTATTAATGAATTGAACAACAACGTTTGAATATTTAATTTTTAGGGCAAAAAAAAGGAATTTATTTTCAATTTTTAAATATTATTTTTATTTTTAACTTTTTCTTTTATATTTTTTAATTCATTTAAATTTTGGTTTAAATTTTAATATTGATTTTAACTTGAATTTGAATTTTGATTTTTTTAAATCCTTATCTTGATTCCTAATTTTTTCTAAAGCATAGAATTTTGTTTAACAATTTTAATTTTGAGTTCTTTCTTTTAATATTTTATAATTGTGTTTTTATTGTTTCATTTTGTGGGGTTTAAAAAAAAACCTCCCGTAACTATTATTTAAGAAGAAATAAAAGCCGCACGTGTCACATTGAACAATTTAAATTTAAATAACACGTCTGGTATCGTTACAGCTTCGTACTCATCTCTATCAAACGACATGTATTTTTGATTATTGTTAATTTCACAATGGAAGACTGTAACGGTCTTTTATCATGTAATGCATATGCTTCAATGCATGTATTACCCAGGGTTCTACAATTGTAATTTTTTTTTATGTATATTCATTTTTAAATTGCATAAAACAAACCTACGCCTCCTAAACCTCTTATATGTATTAAAGGATTCTTCTTTTGCAAAGCTCTAAAAATATCATGCACAATGAGCTTAATTAGTCCACAGCACACTGCACGCACATATACCGATTAATACTATGATTAAACAAGTTTTGATGACTTCCGATGAGCAATTGTCATTAAAATACTAATAGTATATCGATGGCCTAGTTTGAATAGGTCTAAACCCATATTTGGAAAATTCTACAGGAAACACAAAAAACTAATTAAAAGAAAATTTGTATTCTAAAGATAAAAATGTGAATATATACAGAATATGTTAGAATCCGCTTAGAATTATATCTAATTTTGAAATTACAAAAAATTATGTTATTGAATGTAACTATGTGGGGCATTACATTTATTTATTATGTCATGTGATATTAAGTCTTAAGCTACGGGCACAATGCGCCGCACCGTTCCGTTCCGTTCCGAACTTGGTTTATTATTTTGATATTGTCGGGACGGAACGGTGTTATTGTGACTAGATGCTAAATTTGAGCGGAACAGAACGGTGCGGTGCATTGTGCCTATAGCTTTATTGTAAAAAGGAAATCCCCAGAAATCTAAATTACCGACTGATCAATATGTAGCAGAATTATATACCTGTAGTACTAGATGGATAGGTTAGGGGTGATGGTGCTTACATATGCAACCCAGCATAGACCGCTTACGGGTCCATAGCTATCCCACAATGATGTCATATGTCAAACCTCTATTGTTGAGAGTTAAATAGTCACAGTTGTCTATGTCAAACATATGTTCGTCTCCGTAGTGAATTTCAGAATGTTACCCAGACTATGCCTTGAAACCTCTTCTAGATTCTTTATGATGTAGTCACCTAGTATCCTGTGCCTTCTCCTAGCTAGGGCGGGCAGTGGCATAGTAGGTGCTCTAAAGATTCCTTAGTGTCCTGTTCCTGCACAGCTTCATCGTTGAATAAACCGATCTTATATGCATGTTCCTTTGTCAGGCAGTGTCCAGTCATTATGTTAACTACCATTCTGTATTGGGTTCTGGTCAGTTTTAATATTGATTTTGTCATTCTTAAATCATATGATTTTCACATGATTTTTGTTGTTCTATATGATATGATTTTTTGCCATCTTTATTCCGCGAGGTTGTACATCCTATCGTGCAGAAGTTTTATGACATTTTGAAATGGAGGAGGTATGTTTTCTGCTTAATTGGAATTTAACATAGCTCCCTCCTTTGCAAGGGATGCTAAATGGATAACAGATGGCGCCAAAAAAAAAGTATTTTTCAAAAAATGAGGATTGAGACCTATATTCAAACCAGACCATCGATATCTAAAGGGAATCTACTCTTCTTCTCTGTTCAAGCGACTACCGCATTCCTATATTCCAATAAGATAAGAGCAAATGTGTGATGAAAAATGTCCTTTTCAGGAATATTTGCCAAATTCATTGTCCACAACTTCAAGTTGTCTTAAGTTGCACACTAACTGTAGTATTTCATATAACGTTAATCTAATTTTATTATTAATATTAGGCAATTTGTATTTAAAATCTATTTAAATAGTGTACATAACGAAAACTCTTATTTTTTTTTTTTTTTCTTATTTCGATTACATAAAATACATAAGAAGAAGAGTAATAAAATTAACAACTGTAATGAGCTTCTGAATCGGTGTCTGGAACTGGAAATTCATTATTCATATATTACCACAAAATACATAAATTCCTAAAAATGATGTTCACATCTCAAGCAAAAATTGGAAAAAATTAAAATCGAAAGTTTTTTTTATGTGATTTTTGTTTATGGCATAAATGACTATGTATATGGAAGATTATTGTAGAGCTGAAGATGATGCGAACACCAATTTTATCACATTCATATGTGTGGTAGAGATATACATACATACATATATGTTTATGCGAGGTGGATAAAAAAAAAAGAAGCAGTCAAATAGTATTAGGTTAGGTAATTATTTGAGTTTTATGGGAATTTTTATAAACGATACAATTATAAAATCCGATGTAATACCCTCTACCTTTATAAATGAATTTGGTAGTCAAATTTTTTGGTTGGAAAAATATTTTATTAATTAGTAAGATATTAGGTTTTTATCATTGTTTACTAAATACCGCGATAGTTTTGTGTACATGTAAGACGATGTGACTCTATATATGTACGTACGTACATATATGCATCAAGCGACTTATGCGAGCAAAAAGCGATATTTAATAATAAAACGATTAATGACTTGTCATGGTCGGAAGAGCGTGTTGATTTTAAAATGCTATTATTTATTAATTTTTTTAAATTTTGCATAGGATTTGGATATATTCAACCAAAATTGTTGTTCATATAGAGACATAAGGCAGAGAGAAGACCGACAAACCAACACTGTGCGCGCACGTCTTCATTTTCTGTTCAGTATAATCACATATGGAAGTAAAAGGAAATAAAAATAATAATTTAAATATTATATATTATGATATGGTTCCTGGTTTCATAATAATTTTTGCGAAATCTGTTTAGGAATATCGTATATTTTAAATAGTTTTTATATACATACATAGATACATAGATGTATGAAATCATGCAGTCAGTCATCAGTTTTCAGTTTTTTTTTTTTTTTTTTTGGTGGTGTGAAGCTTTCTTTTTTTTTATATATATGTATATATATATTTTATTAATGAAACAATATTATGAGTAATTTTTAGTTGGTGACCTTCAACTTTAAATAGTTTTTAAAGAGTTGGCGTCAAATCGATTTAAATAACATTTATTTATATATAGACACATAATATAATATTTTAAAGAAAAACTAGAAGGCCATTGACTCGCTTAATCGGATCTACTGAACTATATATTTTGTATTAATTGTATTAATCATATTTTGGAAAATATATCGTTTAGTATTAATTTTAATTTTAAATTTCATCCGGTATCATATCGTTATACGGATTATGATCAGATTACGGTCACTTTATGTCTGCTAAAACATTTTAAGAATACATATCCATAAATCCACTTTTATATACGTAAGTTCTGTATTTTTGTTTTTAAATGACCTCATCTAGACAGAATATTATTTTGAATTTTTATACAAAAACAAATGACTAAATAGAAAATAAAATTAAAAATACTATGGTACCGATATGATTAAGGCCATGCAAATAAAGCGATAGATACATTTATGAGCATTTGCCATTTGGTAATATCAAGTTTCACAACACTACACCATGCACGAATGAAAAATGGTCAATTAATTTTGATCATTTAAAGCAGGGCAGATCTTCTCGAAAAATGGCCCACAAAAAAGCTACTATAAAGTATCACGAAATAACCATAGGACGGATTTTAAGAGAAAACCTTCAAATGAAGACATAAAAAAAGGAAAATCCATGGCATTACGGAAAGTGAGATGCAAAAACAATACGTGATGGCACGAGAACTTCGACGTAGGCACGATGAAGAAGATGTGAAGAAAATTTCCTTTTTCGACGTAAAACTTTTTGTTCTGGAGGAGAAGTTTTTTCCTCAATATGATCCCATTTATGATGCAAGCATCTTAGAGATTCCTAGTGAAAAAAGAAATATTCCCAGGCAAAAAAGTTCAGTGATGATGATGGGTGATGATCAGTTACGAGGTTATCAGCTATTAGCATTAAGTATATTTTGTGTGGCCCAAAACAACTTGTCTTATACCACTGTGGCCTATAGGGAAGGTAAAAGATTGGACACCCCTGATTTAAAGCTTTAATGTGTAGCTCTATTAAGAATATTATAGGATAAAGCGATTCGGTAGATAAAAAGCCATTCAAATACAAATCGAGTAAAATCAAAATAATTTGACCTGCCGGATAATCTATAATACCACAACATTTTTACAAAAGATATAATGATAGATCATCAGAATTTATTTATTTATTGGTCATGATGCACTGGAACATTTGTCTGACTTATTTAAATACAGTGTGAAAAATAACCAAAAGCAAACATTTAAGATAAAATTAAATAAAAATGTGTATTATCCATAGTAATAGTGAATTTTATAGCTCAAACATTTATCATTTGTTTAAGCGTACTGTTTTCCGAGTTTGGATAAGGAAAAAAGTTCTAGTGAATAAAAATTTGAACACAGCAAGGAATATAACCTTGCGGCACACCAGAACAAATAGAGAAAGAAGTAGAGATAGGTAATTTTTACGGACTCACATTGAAACCTGTCAATTAAAACCAACAAAAATGGAGACTATATACATATTTACGATATATAGTAACATGGTTTAGAAAAGCTTAAAAATACTACTTAGTAAAGATGAGATAATATCATGGGAAATATGCTAAAAAAGCTGTTTTACTATTATTTGCAATTTCATTAATACTTCTAATACTTTTTACACCGAAGGTAAAATAGAACTAATTGACCGAAATGACCTCTATTCATTACTGATTGATAATTCAACCAACAGTAAAGTGGCTTGATTTCAAATTAAATCGTCAATGGTATTAATTTAATAACAACAATAATTAAGTTACGAATTTTTTTGTAGTTGGTCAAGTTTATCATTTGGTGGCTGCACTATATTACAACACACCAGGCGGCCCATCATAACCCGCTGTTAATATCTTAATAAATAATCCATGAATTTTCTCTCTCCGGCAATTTTTGGGGTTCTAGGAAAAAAACTACATATTGCTAATTATTAGTAATTTTATTTGACGGGAATTTTTATACAATTAATTTAAAACTATTTTTTAGATCTTAACCTTGTTTAAGGTTAAGGTTATAATGTTAACGATCATGTTTTAGAATTTTTTTCTAATTAGTTTGAACTAGTTTTTTTTTTGTTTTTCTGTATTTCCTGTATCGTAAACCAGGGGTGGCCAACATGCGGTCCGCCTTAAATATTTTTCCGACCCGCACACTTTTACAAAATATAATAATAGCAGAATATAATAAGAATAATAGTAAATACAATAATAATAACTCATTATGTTTGAATTTTTCACTCCAAAAAAATGTCTATAGTGATAGTGTATCTAAATCTAATATGGTAATATATATTTTTATATGTGGCCCGCAAAGTTATGATGCATTTCCAAAGTGGCCCGCAAGATCATTTGGGTTAGCCTCCCCTGGTCTAAACTAAAGTACAGAATAATATTTTTTCCAAGGTAGACGAGGAAATCTCTCTTTTATTATCTTTTTCGTTCTGTATAAATGTAATTGTAAAATTCCTACAGAATTCCTCACTCCTAGAAAATTTTCTATACATAAACTCTATACGCTTCTGTGAAAGTTGATAGTCATGATCATAACGTTGATCTAGCTAATTCTTAAAGCCAGATTATTTTCTTACTTTTTTTAGCTCTGTTTTCTTACTGTTTTTAGCTTAGTAATATTTATAATTAATATTTTTTATTAAATAGTAATTACTTTTTAGGGAGCGAATCCGAGAAATTAAGCCAGAACTTAGTGTATTTACTTGAAATTAAATATTTTCAAGTACTTCGGGAACAAATTAAAAAAACTAAATGCAATCACTTTTATATACGGTGAATGAAAAAAAATGTACGATGACGATACATTCAAGTGGCCAAATATGAGTAACCAAGAACAAAAGAACAATAACATAAGGTAAGTAATAGCTTAAAACAATTTTCATCAGAGTGAATGTACAACTCACATAGAGTTTTTATTATTACATATGATGTATATGAAGTAACACGAAAGTAATTACTGCTAATTACTATATTCTATTAACCATATAGTTCCTTGTAACACAAAACAATAAAATAATATTTTGTACCAACATACAAAAAATTAAATTAATATTCAATGGATTAATGCACAATTGCACATGCACATGCAAAAGGCAATTATTTTAAAGAAGTCCACGATAAAATCACATAAATCTAGCTTAAGCGACTATATAACATGAAGTTCAGTTTTATTAAATACCATTTCTGTCAACATCATCATAATCTGTTTATATTCTGTGTTAATAATTTTCCTTCTCCAAATATCTTAGTCATAGTCATAGATAATAAAGGCCGGGATTCGATCTACCAATGCGTTTCGAAAATGAAAAAAATGGACTTCCATTTAATAAATTTATTTTTTCTCCTATGAATTGAATTAAAATGCTAGCCTCACCACTCAATAAAAATTTAATATTTCCTAAGATCTTGGCTTAGTTCTGGAATTTAAAATTGATACATCGAATGATTTCCTCAGATAGAGATAAGACATTTTGATAATTTAGAATTGACTCAGTTCCCGACCCATACAAAATTCTTATGAAATGAGAGTTCACCATATCTATTTTTTTAAAAAAGTGTTAGTAGCCTGTTTATCCACTTATCCTTGTTTTTTCAATTCTTTAGAATTAAAATATTCTTAAGGTGTATGACACACTGCTTCTATAATTTGGAATTAGAAATAATTTTGACCTTGTTAGAAATAAGGAATTTCTAATAATACTTCCGTTTATAAACTCACAGTAGCCAAAAAAACATAGAAAACCATTTAGAAAATACTATAAGTACTAACTTGATTTCGTCCAAGATCCAACATCCATGGTCAGCGTACCAAATATGATCAGACATGTACAAATAAGGAGAGGATATAGCCAATAATATCAAAATCTATAGAATATCAATTACACTAAATGGCTGGAAATGTATTTATTATTTGAATGATTGAATTTAGATCATTTGAAATTAATTCAGATTTTTTTTTAACTAATATCTAGTCAAATCCATATGAATGTGTCTTCTTAAATTATAATTATATATATTTAAACTGATTTCATGGCTATAAATCATTTCTGGTTTTATAGAAATTCCAAAAAAACAAATTTTCTATTTTATAGAAGAATAATAAAATCATAAATTTTAATTATATAAATTCTTCACATTTTACGGCATCGAATAAAATAAAATTTTTTGTTAAAAATATTTTATTTTAGTTTAGTTTTTTTGCGAACTTAATTAGTGAGGATTGTTTGTTTCAGTTATTTATTATACTGAAACTAATTTTAGTCTAAATTAATATATAATATTTAGTAGGTATACTAATCATATTAGAAAACAAAATAATATACATCCTTTTTTTTAATATTAATAATATGTTTATTTAAAAACAATATATAATAATCTGGGTAGGTGTTCTGCTGGGCTAGTTTCGCTATCCTAAGCCAAAACATTTTTTTATTTAGATGACATCAGCATCAGTGGCTTGAGGTATACATATTTAAATGTATTATATATATTACTTGGATTATAAAAATTTAATACTTTTTTTATAGGATTGAATATCATTAAAATAAAACTTTAAAAGAAAATCTGTAAAAAAAATAATACTTCTAGATCAAATACCTAAATCGTATTTTCGTACAATTGGACCAAAGTGACCTGGATGAAGGTGATCTTTTTCAATTTGTTCAGAAATCAATGATCCCTTGACTGGCCTAAAGTTTTCAATGACATTGTAATTTAATTATTTTTGAGAAACATTTAATAGATCTAAATTTTCATTGGTTTATTGAATTTTTTATTTGTTTTTTTACATCTAGCGAAGCATTTAAATTATTTTTCAAATTAATATTAATCTCTATGAAATTAGGCAAAACGGGTATGATAACGAAAAGGAATGGTTAAATCACAACTGAATACCATTTCCTTTTAATAATTTGCCTTCATTTATCCAGGTTTGCCATTAGGTAGTAAATTAGGAAAGGAAATAATACAAAAAACTAACTTGATTAATGAATACCTTAATTTACGCCTGGGTCACATCAAAATTTCAATCATCCTCTTTTTCTGTTCCACAAGACAAAATCAGAAATCCTCTGTCAAACTTTGAGACATTCTAAAAGAGCGGTGGAAGCTTTCAGAGGATAAAGTATAAACGAATAAATAATCCTTTCCCAAACCCTATTGCGTCCAATTGAAAAATTAATACTTCAGTTAAAGTTACATTTACATGCATACTGACATCTTTCGGTATTTCCTTCCTTTAAATTAAAATAAATAATGTTTTTGACATCAACTGATCTAAGTTCAATTTAATTCTGGTTAAAAAACAATCTATTCCAAAACTAAAGATCATTTGTTTAATATCTTTTTACCACTATACCAAAATTTGTTGTCGAAATTTAGATGACAACATTATGTCGTATGTCGGTAATATAACTATTTTTTAACCCTAAAGCCCAAAAGTTTTTTTGTAACACAAACGAAAAACGGAGTCCGTTGGACTCCGCTTTAATTCCTATATAAACATAAGTTTTTGTACCATTTCTTTAAAAAAAATCAATTTTATTTAGGTTATCGTGTTCAAAATTTATATAAAATAAAACTTATGTATGTATGTCATTCTGATGAAATAATGATGATAACTACATAACGAGGGCTTATATTCAATACTGTCTATCTGCAAAAACACGATTTTTCAGGAGAGCGAAAAAACAAGTTAAGTATGTA
>JANSTT010015230.1:0-21797 GCA_026745375.1 Platyura marginata | reverse complement strand
TATATAGCTGCATCGTCTGTTAACAAACATTATCCCCTATTTCCTAGACTTCATCTATATCATCTCGAAGGAAATGAATCACTCAATCTTGACGCCTGGTGCTTGTTCTAATAAATAATACGCGATGTATAAAAGGCAGTTTACGAAATTGAAAATATGTGTTTACCACCTCCTTGCTAGAATGTAAATAGCACTTTGTAGTACCTTTCTATATCTATAGATACGTATAGGAATAGGTACATACAATGTATATATAAAGGTATTTATGTACCTTACAATCTTGTGATTGTACTTTATATGGTGGAGATGTTTTTTTTTTTTTTTATGTACGAAAATTCTACAGAGCATAACTTTAGGTAACGATATAATTTATGATTTTTATAGTAAAGAAACATAATTTAATATATACCCAGGGTGACAAGTGTTGGTGTTTTCATATTTTAAATTTAATATTGTGTAATATTTTGAAATAAAATATTTTTAGATTGTTCTCCTTTAATCATGGGAAATTTATTATCCGACCCTTAATAGAAAGAGTTTTTGCCGACCCCTAATCTATAGATTATCTTCAATAATAGATTTGTGGGTTTTTCGAGGCATTTTCTTAATTTGTCTTTATTTTTTCAATTTTTTTTAACTTTCTTTTAAATGAAATTTCAGTGTCAGTTCGACTGACTATGTATAGCCAATTTCTTATTTCTACATATGCAGCTCTCTTTAATTGGAGTGCGATAAAATAAATTTTCAATCTTCTATTGGTGTTGATGCTTAAAGCGATATAAAGCTTTCTAAGAATATCATTTTAGTCACGTATCGGTATTAGTATGTTTGTATAGGAAATAGCATTGATAAGTAGGTATATGCACCTAAGTATACTTAGTAAATGATAAAAAAAAAAATATCCTTAGAGACAGTATTTTTAATTAATGTATAAGTAATTTCACAGAGTCACATTCCTTTTCTTTACCATATGAATCATAAATGTAACGAATCATCAAAACCGCATCAAATATTAATTAAATGAACATATGTTAGAAGGAGTATGGGTAATTTAATTTTCGGCTATGAAATCCCAACTCAAAATATGTATCTCAACTGTAAATACCATACATATATTTCAATTTAGAAAATCTGGAGCCTATATACATAGACTTTGAAGGTGGAGACGGTACCTTAACTGCTTCTGCTATACACAATGTACATATAGTATAAAATATATGAAACGATGAAAATTATTTCAATATTAAATAACTCAAAAATATCTTTGCGCTATACTACAACCAGGATTAACCAAATATGTACACAATCCATTAAAATTGTGCTAATTCGGAATTAGCAAACACTTATCCACCAGATAAATGTCAAGTATTGTATAATCCTGAACAATACGAAACAGAATAACTAGAATGGCATGTATTATGTGAATATGGTTGGTGGGAGCTGTACTTGGGCGGTTTACGAAGGGATGTTTATGTGCAAAGTAATTGTGTAAAAGGATACATATTTTGTGCCATAGAAACGACGAAAGTTATGTGTTGTTTGTTGTTCCTAAAGTATAGTATACGTAATTTAATTAAGGATTGCTTGCCACATTATATAGAAACAGAAGAGTATTACATGTATGAATGTTTGAAGAAAACAATAATTTTAAACAAAACACATTAATTCAATGTTATTTCTCAAGTTTAATTATTATCATAAAGAAGTACATGTACAAATATAATATGCCAAGGGATTGACATTGTGTGGTTTCTTACAAACAAGAAATTAAGACTTCCGATTTTTAGTTGGAGAGTAGAAATTTAATAATATTTGCCAAAAGTTCCAGTAAAGTGTAATTTTCTCTGTGTGGGTTTTTCGGCATTCATTGGTCAATCTGTAGGGAATGTAGATAATGTAGAATGTACAATTACATAATAAATTTACAGCAATAATTAAAATTGTACAAGAAAATTGAATTCTTATAAGTAAAAATACGTAATATGTATTTTAATAAAACAAACAAAACAAAAAAAGTTTAACTTAGGATGGGACATTTCCATAAAAAGGACATTCAAAGACATCATATCAGTAAAATATTTTTCAAAAATCGGGTAATTGGAGTTTAGGAGAAATGTATAAATGCAATGATGTGTCTGAAAACTTAAAATTATTAATTTTATCATCAAATTTATGGATTTTAAGAAAACAAATTTTTTAATTTAAATTATGTTTCAATTTTCTCTTATATTAGATTTTCGATGACAGTTCCTTAAAAAAATTCTGCTAAACTATGGAACGCAAAATTGAAGTTGGGACATGTACGCAATCATTGATGTATAGATATTTGGGTTTTTACTATACATTAATTATTTATTATATTAATTTTTCAAAATTAAATCCAATTTATGTTGTTTGGGATGAAATATAGACATAATAAAGTCCAGCAAATATTTTTGATACAATTTTATACCAGATTAATTTTTTTTATACTTGTAACATTAATATTTATTAATTTTTAATGATAATTTTTTCCAATTACCCGTAGTGTTTTCCCAAATTGTACAATTATGACTAAATAACGAGATTATTATTATCGTACGCTTAATTACAAAATTACTTCCATATCGTGCTGTTCTACATCACTCATCAATCATACCATAAATTAATTATCAAATCCATGCTTTCTATTGTTATTACTCTCTCTAATTAAACAACAGAATGTATAACGACAAACTCAATAATCCTTTTAATCAATTATCTTTCTAAAACCCATCAATCAATCTATCTGCAACCAATATTTATTGTAAAATGGTCAAGTGATTTCCATCATACTCTCATATGCAACGTGAAATCAAATTTTGTTTGCAACATCTATACTACGATTTGCCTTCTAGTTAGAGCCATTACAGCATGTTGTACAACAATAGTTTGAACAAATTTTATTTCTATTTTCCACTATTTTCACAACGAGAAAAATCAACTCGCAATTCGACTAACCCATCCAGTAGAAACGAAAAAAAAAAAACAAAAAAAAAAAATTATTTTTCGATGTTTCTCCTACATATGATGTGCGGTCAGGATAACATAGATATGTTTTAGATCCACTGAATGTATGGATGTGCCAGACTGGTCCCGATAGGAAAACTTTTTGATGACTTTACCCGAACGAGATTAATTTCGTTATATGTTGACAGGTTTCCATGAGAAAATATTTTCGACGAAATGTGTAAATCGATGAAATAAAAACATTTTTCACGTTGAAGCTTTGATTTAAACTGCAAAAGTACAAAAACAATTTGATTTTTCATTGAATTTTCTTTTTGAAAAAGTTAAAATTGTAAATTGTGATAAATGAGAAAAGTTTATATCGGATTATGGAGTTTCGTTTATTAAGTTTCATTTTTTTCAATAGCTCTAGCTATTGCCTGTTATTTTATATGAATGGTCTCGTAATCGAAATACATCAATTATAGATTTTTGTTTTTTCATTTAATTGCCATTTGTAAATGGAGACTTTGTTTGTTTAATAATTTGAAAGTGACATTTACTTTAGAAAGAAAAGAAACACTATATATGTGCAAGTACATATTAGTGGTTTGTATCTGCAGGTTTATATCTACATACATAGTTTTTAATAAAATCTTCTAAAATAGGGCTATGAAAGATCAGTTTAATTAACCACTCTATTAAGATGATACATATAATTTGAATAAAAAAAAAATAAAGTATTACAAGTACATAGGGATCCTATCTATATACTTATTAAGATAGGTATAATATATTTCCAGATTTCTGTCATTTTATAGTTCATTGTGATGTTACTTCAATTTTTCATGCTTATGTCGACTTTAATACATCTTTATCTCTCAACTTTCTTCTAATGAAATGAAAGAAAAAGAAACTCCATCAATTTTATTTATGTACCTAATCTTATAGACTATTATTATTATTATTATTTTTATCATTATTATTATTATTATTATTATTATATATAATTTAATACCATTAAGCCTAGATAGGTAAAAATATCCGTTAATAATCCAAAAAAAACCTACCACACTATAATAATTGCTGCTGCTGGTTAACATGATATATCACAAGTATACCCCAAACTCTCTCTATGTACTTCTTAATATACTTCCAATTATATAGCCAATAGAAAATAAATATAGTCTATCGATTTGATACGCCGTATAGATAGGTACATTATCGCCTTATCGATAAATTTATACCAAGAGTTAATATGATTCTAGCACGGTCTTGTAATATGTATATGTACACACAGAAAGAGATACACCACAAGTTCTTAAAAGCAAGAAAAAAAGTTGAAAAATTGCTCAATTAACTTTTCACATGCTTGACGTTACCGATAAATTGAATTAAGAAAGACGCTCAAAGCGGAAAATAGCAATATAAATCTTCTCATTTTTATTATCATTTTAGTGGATAAATAATCTGGAAATGATTAAATGAAATGTGAAATATAAGGTTGCATGTTTTTGATATAAATTTTTTAATTAAATTAATCTTAGCAAAGAAGTAATACATTTAATCTTTTTCATATAATCTTATACATTATTTATTTGAGCTAAGATGATTGTGATTATATCCTTTTGAGAATATATCCTTTGGACTTTGGCTTAACAACTTCGCCTTCAATGAGAAAGCTTTTCTTATTTTTTTGTTCTATCTAAAGACCAACATTGATGTAACTTACTTCAATCATGGTTTAATATAAAGTTAAACTCATATAAAATATACATCCATTGTCCCCAATGAGAAAAGCTTTTGCGCAAACCTCTCTATTTGCTACGAATATTATTTGTGTCCCAATACAGTTAAAATCATACAAAATACATACATCCTTCCCAATATATGTAGAGTTATTGGCTTTTGACCTTTTAACCTTTAGTCAGCTTAAAGCTTGTTTAACTTTTTATTAGGCTTTTGAGTAAAGACATCATTGGAGACGACTTTGCATGACTTTAATTTTGACGATCGACTATATACCACCACTGAAGACAGGCTCTCTAATATTGTATTTAAATCTATCTCCATTTTGTTTATGAAATAATTTATCCGAACCTAACTAAAATAACAGCAAAAATTATAATGGACGCATAGCGAAAGCTCAACCAAACAATGTAATTAATAATTTAATTTGTATTAAAAGCTTTTTTTTTCGCCCAAAAATTATGCACTGCATGGTACATAACATAAAGTGAATGCATGAATTTTAATGAGTATCGATATTTTCTGTCAAAATTAATTAACAAAATTGATAGGTATGTTGATAATATTTAACACTAAACAAATCTGATAGCTTCACAATATTATATGCAGATTAAGTCAATATGTGATATAGCAGTGAGATGTGGGAATGGGAGTTTAATTTAAATTTTTTGTCACTCCCATTTAAAGGAATTACATAATAGTTTTTTTTTTGTTTCAAATAATTTATGTATTTAGATGTAATGTGAATATGTCCTGTGATTTTGTATTTCTATTATTTTGAGTATCTTATGTGTTATGAACTAAGGTGAAATTTGTGAAATAAGAAATAGCTATTATTGTTCTCATAACCTAGAGAATTTTTTTTTATTATTTTATTGTTTTTTTTTTTTATTTATTTACTGTACATAATAAATTTCAATAAAAAAGGTGTCAAAATTATTATATTATGACATCTAGTAGATAAGTATACAGTTTTTGATCATAAATTGTATACGTATTTCTACAAAAAAGATCAAAGTACCTATACATATTCACAATAAATGCTGTTAAGCTCGATAAGACTCTGACTATTCTTCTTTTCACAAAACAATTAAGATGCTCAACAATGTTGAAAATTTATATTTTAATTAAACCAACTATACATATTTCCCTTTCATTAATCTCTAACTAAATCCAACTAATTTCAACAAAATCTACTTCATTTCCTAAGTAAATAAGAAGACATCAATTGCTATTTTATATGTATGTGTATATGTATGAGTGTTTCCATCTACGAATATTCTATAGAAGATGATGCTTAAAGCTTAACTATATATATATGTATATATTTAGTATAGGAAAATTATATATTTATATAGACATTCCTTATCTCATTTTATTTCCATGTATCCAAACCATCACGTCACCCCCAGAAAACCTCGAAAACCTCAATACGTTCATCGCATCAGACTATTTCTCTCATCTGCACAATTTTATTCTATAATTCGAGACGAGATAGTTGGTGGCATGCTGAATTGTTGTAGATAATTACAAGATGACACTTTGATACGTGGTAAGTGTAATGATGTCTTTGGAACTGAAACGTGGTATTTGCTGTAGCTCAAGCTCACTTTATATAGTAGGGTAAAACACAAAAGGATCTCACACTATTGTAATAACCTTATTTAATACACAAGAAAATTGTTCAAGTGATAATTCAATTTATTTGTACAGGTAGGCGAGATATGTATGTATACGGTAATACGGTTTAATAATGTAAGTCTAAAGTACTTACTGTTGGATTGAAAGAACATTTGTGAGAATATATATAGGAGATGATTAATATGATAAATATAATTGCTTATGATAATGACCGAATATTATCGAATGTTGGCAAATTTACATATTCTATATATTGCCAACGAAATTTAAAAAAACTGAATTTAACTTGAAAGATTATCTCGTCTCGGCAATGATTTCAATTTATTTCTCAACAATTAATTGAATTTGTATAACCAAATGTCTGAATTTGGCATAAATTTTTGGTCAACCTGACATCAAATTTGATAATCGTATACAACGGCAGCTTAAAAATGCGAACCCCACATTTAAGAATAAAATCATCGCCGTCACACCATCCCTAGTTTTATTTGTAAATATTACGGTGATGGCACTCTGTATAGCACTACACGTCTACTTCTTTTTATTCTTCTTCTTCTTCCTCTACTTCTACATTGGTGATACACAAATTTTTCATGATTTTTTTCCTTTTTTCTTATGTTTTTTTATTACTTTGCAGCACATGGCTGGATTATAAATAGCTCTTGGGAAAATTTAATTTAAAATTTCTGCAATAATATTTGGCTATTCAGTGTTTCGTCATCGTCTTGAAGCATGTATTCAACAATCTTCTATAAATGCAAATTTTAATACAATTAAATCAATCATGATCAGATATTTTATGTCTCGTCTATGATTTTCCATTTTGGAGCATTTTTTTTTTTTTTATTTTCTTTTTTGTGAATTTAATTTTTTATGGAAATCGAGGGTGGAATAACTTTTGATATGATTTGACATTTAAATGACATTTCACCCCACCCCCTACTATATACCATACTTTCATCTTGATTGGCGGAATAACCTGCCTGAAAATATTATGAGGTTTGTATAAATATCATATTTCTATAAAAGCAATTATAATATAGGCGGATGTATAGGGGTGAGGCACGGGGTGTTATAGAATAAAATTACCCTTAACTAATTGCCATCAATGTCGCACTTTGATATCAATATAACAATAAATGGTAATTGCTTTTATGACTAAACCAAGTGGATAATTTTCTTTCCTTTGATTTAATTAGAATAAATAGGTTATTGGTAAATATTCCACTACCCCTATGCGGCCCATTAAAAGGTGAAATTATAATTAATATATAAATAAAATCTAAAAGTTCAGAGTTTCAATATCATTATAAATGAAAAGCGGACTTTAAAAAGTTAGCGAGCCTTCCCCACTGGAGAGTTTTATTAACTTGCCCGGATTTTTTATTTCTTTGTTAAATTGTTTTTTTCAATTATGCTTCCACACACTAAATTCATGACTTATTTACAAAAATATTCGTTTAGGGCTATTAAGTATATTTATGTTTTGGGGGGGAGTTCTTGCTATAAACAGGTAGGTACTAAGTGTGCAACTAAAATATGTACCTACTGTAAATTTCAAAGTGATGTTCTATTATATAATTCAACATAAAATCACCCGTAAAATTACATTTCAATTCAGCAACATTCAATATTTAAATTTGAGTTTACCAATCCTGGTTATGACTTCTAGAATAGTGTTCCCATATTATAGACCACATATACATACATATGTATATATATATTATAGGTAGGTATACATGAATTTGAATATTTTGTGAAAGTTGCAAATGGCGTATTTCACCGCATGATTGAATTACAAATAGCAGTTCACGACTTTTTGATCTTAAATGACTTTTGGCTTTTTGAGCTTTTATGTGCGCCCTTTTACCATGAAAAATAAATTTTCTATTTTTGAAATGGATTTCAGATATCTATTGAATTTGGCTTAAATGACATATAGACTATAATATGGTTGCGAGAGTTTCTACTTATTGTATATATACGACAAACCTCACTCATGATTGACTTGTTGGAAAAGTTAGAAAAGAGCCACCTTCGCAAAATAATTTTTTTTTTTTATGTGTGATTCGGTAATAAAATCAAAGCTATGTGGGTTATGCCTATGACTTTATATGCTATACAAATATGTATAAATAGGAATATCAAGGAAACAAAAATCAAACCAAGGTAATAAATAAACAGCCCCCGGGGGCCCAATATTCCATTAAAAGCAACAAATAATGAAATTATACCAATAAAGCAAAATACCGAGATTTGATTCCCATATATACAATTATACCCCCAACCCCCATATTTACACTATGTTGCCCTTCATAATAATAATACTCACGTACACATATAATACAAGGCTGGCCAGACTCTATTGTATTTTATTGTGCGTTTTGTACGATGCACGACAATAAACTGGCCTACTCGCCCCATGCCCGTATTTGCCCAATCCTAATAGAAAGTTGGTATAATATGGTACTAGCCTATTGTTGTGCCTCATTTCAAATGTGGGTGACTTGAGGTGTCGTTGGTTTATGTTTGAATCATAATGCATGCAGGAAGTCATATAGGCCCACTTTATTGCAGTGGTCTCCAAACATTTTAGATGATTATTTCTATTGAGAATTTCATTCAAAGTGAAGTATAGAAGAAAATAAACACACATTTTTTTTTATATGGGAGCTAGGGTAATTGGTGAGATCGAATCTAGGTTCCACATTCGTTTTTTGATCTCATGAACTGTTCTGTTATGCTGCATGTTTATCGCATAAATAAGGTTGGGAACTAACTGCTAAACATATTCTCAATGTAGATACATATGTATGTATGTCACGAAGTTTTTGCCCTTCTATTATTATATTCAGGGTAAACGTATAGAAGGGTAGAAGGGTAGTCTGCAGTTAGTACACATGAGTTTGCTTATCGAAAACAGAAAACAAACGAACGTACAAACATTGTAACTATATGTAGGTATGTATATTGTATACATATAATATATAGGTACAGTATATAATAGATAAACGTTTATGTAACGTACATTGTGTGAAGAAAAGTGCTTTTCACTTGACTTTTTTTTCTATTTATTTTTTTGTTTAAATGTAGATAAACAAAGTAACAGATAAAATAAATAAATAAAGAAATCAATAAATATATAAAGAAATAAATTGACGTGCGTAAATATTGTTTCGGGTTTTTAGTCCTGTTGTATACCTTTATTACATCGCAAATCACTTTTCACTTATAAATGACGTTATGTGAAAGCAAATTGTATACAAAGCAAAAGGGACGAAAAAGTTGTCCTTTCGGGTTATTTAGTTAAAAAAAGGTTTCCATATGAATTAGTTTACGAGGGAGATTATTTGGGTAAATCTGAGTGAAAAGTTTAACAAATTTGCATACTTTTCTTGAGAAAATTGGACTTTTTCGGGACACAAAGGAAATGAGTGTTTCGCTTTTCAGTTCAATCAATTTTTTTGTTGTAATATTATTTAACTCAATGGGTGGTTGAAGAAAAGGGTCCTTTATCTGCTCATAAATGCTATTTATAATATATTTTTTTTTAGTATACAAATTACTAAAAAAAAAAAAAATGTTCAACATTAAATATTTTATAGAATCATCAGAAATGCCAAACTAGAGTCTTTTTTAATAATAAATAATATAAACAGTTAGGGGAGAGTTAATGTCGAGTTTGATATAATTGTTTAACCACAATTTCATCTCAATTTTCGTTCGCTACTGGTTATCATTATCTAATTGTATTGTTCAACGTACGTTTCACATAAAAATTCTATATAAAAATGTATCCGAGAAGGTATATAATTATGTAATAAATTAAGTAAAAAAAAAAAATGCTCAGATTAATCATAATTTAACTTAATACGATAACAATTTATTTACTCCTAAAACACTCTCGTTAATCTCAATTTTCCCATGTGAGTTATGGAAAATTGCCATCAGCCCGGCAACCCCTTTTAAAAGCATTTATATATTAAAATCAACGCATAGTGTACGCTGATTGCCAACATTCTGATCCACTTTTCTTAATTAACACATTCAATGGAACAAGTTTATTTATATTTAATCGGAAACATACAGTCACACCCTCCCTTAAAATATGTATATGTAGAAAAGAGTGAAATGAAATAATGTACGTACCTAAATATTTATATGTATGCATGTTTGTATGTACTCACGTTGGAAAATACGGAAAATTGTGCAGATACCTACATACATATTCTGACTTCTATACCACTTGCAGCAAGCCACACATTATACCTTACTGGGGCTGGGAATTGTACGGCGTACGGGCTTCGGGGGCAATGTTCGATTTTTTTTTTCTATCCATTCACTATATGGCAATTGAGCTGATTTTTTGCCTGGTAAAATTGCTAGCAAAGGCGCGCTACCAAAAAAAAAAAAAAGAAAAAAGAATGGTTTATTACATTGGCATTGTATTTATTATTTGACTTTAAAGTTAATCTACCGAAAAAGTGCGATAATTTTCAGTTTATACATTGATGGGAATTTTTATTTTATCGCCATCAATTTAGTAATTTCATTGTTGGCGCAAGGAAAAAGTTCAATAGCTCGGAAGTAATGGTTATACATACATACATACTTATATATAACACACCGTATATACATATAGTATGTATAGTATAAAAAGGATAAAAGCTCTTATGTTTCAAAATCTGTTGTGACATGCTTTTAGAAGTATTTGTAAGAGTAAATAATAGGTACGTAATTTTTTTTACTTATTTTCTGACGGCAGTAAAATTAATTTACGGTAGGCATCTCATTTTTTATTTTTACCTACAAGATAAAATCGATTAAATTTGAATTCTGCGTTTAACATTATTTTCTTTCTCCACTCTGACATTTTGTCCATGGATTTATATTTTTCATCCGTTTTTCGAGAATTCGTATTTTTCGGAAAATAATCTTATTTATAATTAAATCTTTTTCAAAAAATTGTTATATAATTTATTGGAAAATGGGTTTTGTTTTTCTCGACTTTTGTATTTGGTAAAACGGGATACACAAATACATTTTCACCTAATGTTTTTACGCAATTTTGTTGTATGTAGGATTGACCTGTTTAAATTTGTATGGAGAAAAATAAAATGCGCATTTCAGTAGAAATCTTATTTTTTTTGATAGTTTATTATTGAGTCAAAATATTTTTTTTTTGCACTTTTTGGTAATCATAATCTCTTTAATATTGTAATACATCGGTTAAAACTTAACAGATATTAATAATCTATGGCTTATGGTACAGAAAAATAATTTTTTTCATTTTTGACTAATTTTATCTCAGATTTTTAAATTTTTCTCTTAATTTTTTCAACACTACCTACATATAAGTTTTATTTTATATTCTAAAAGCTCATTAAATTCTCTTCAACAAACCTACATCTATTTTTTGTTTCAATGCACAGTAATTTAAACAATTTATTTTAAGATGTGTTTTTTCTTATTATTAAAAGTGGTCCAAAAAGCTCAAAAATGTTTTTTATCAATAACACCACAAAATAAATATTTATATGAAACGGATCCCGGACCAAACTTTGAAGCTTTTTTATTTTTGTTTTTATTTTTAACCCTTGTTAGAACAAATCAAATACCAAATAACTTTTTGTACGTTGGTGATTGTACATACTTATGCAAATATTATAGCGCAGAAATTCACATTACGACTGTGCGGATGGTTAAATAAACCTATTTTTACGATATCTCCTTACAACAATAATAATATATTTTTTTATCGTTGATTTATTAAAATGTCGAACCTATAACAATAATATAATACACAATAAAATAAATGAAAAAATCCTCGTTTTTCCTTGTGCAAAGTCATAACAATTCCATTCCTCATATCTAAAGATTGTTTAGTGCAAGAAAGAAGAAAAAAAAAAGCCGCTCAACTGAAAATGTGCCACACACATAAAAAGTTTTTGTCCTCGTCGCCATAAACAGCCATAAAGAAAGGCTAAAGTAGTTACACAAAGCCAAAGAATTTTTCCTCAGATAGATTTTTTCCAATTCGTAGTCACGGTGAAAAAGAGAGATGTAAAGAGAGACACACGTATACAATAATATGACGTAGGGCATACGGATAACATTAATTTTTTTTTTTTTTTTTTTTATTTTATAAAATATGTTTTGGGTAAAGGTGGTTTTTTTCCATATATGTATCTAGGGGTAGGTATACTATATAGGTACACACATATTTTTATGGTTTTATATTATTACCTGCCAATAAATTTGCATTTTTATAGGGATACATGTATGTATAATGTATAGCCAAAATATTGTGTGTATGATTTTTAAAAAGTTTTTTTTTTTTTATGGAATCCTCTCTATTCATTGGATGTCGTAAAATATATTTTCATATTAAGGGAAATACGTGAAATAGGTGGTTTAATATTGTAAAATATAAATATCTATATAAAAATTGTTTAATCGAATTTGTGTGAAATTGATCTAAATTATTGTAATAAAATGTGCATAGATAATAATAAATTATGTATACATATATGTATGTAGGTGAACCTATTTATATTTAATTTGAGTATCAATTGATCTGTCATATGAAATCTATATCTATGTATATAAATTAAAGATGATATACCTAATAAAACTTATGTAATAAAATAATCGACTATCTCAGGTAAATTCCAACTGATGGAACATATAAAATTCATATTAGAGAATTATGATACATCAAAATAATAATAAAGAAAAATTATAGCACGGTATGTTGTGAGAAAAATACAATTTTCATAAATATTTTACTACCGAAAATTTCTGACTTTTAAAAGTTATATCTCTAAACTATAAATGTTGTTTAGTATAATGTCAGCATATTACTCTAATTTATAGCTTAAATATTTTACCTAAAATAAAAAAGCTTAAATTTGTTTGCTCTATTCGTGTAATGGTAATGGTCTAAGATTTTTGAAGATATGATTTGAACATTGCGGATTGAAGAAATTTTCGTTTAATCCTGTGGCGACATTTTTTAATTCAGTTGAACTTCAAACTTAACCCTACACATGAATTTCTGTATTTCAATATATAATTAGAGTAATTTTATTATTTGTAAAGTTAATTTTTATAGAATTATATTAATATTTATTAAAAATGTCCTGACTGTAAGTATTACTACACAGATTAAGATTACTACACAGAAGGTACTTAAATATTAGCTATAAAATACATACTATACAAATTTCTCTATAATTTTTCCACAAAAAAAACCCCCCCAAACCAATGAAATCAATAAAATCAACCGAACCAAAACCAGGAGAAAAAAAACAGATCAATTTGTAGGTATATAAGCAATACCGATAATGTACAATACTAAAACCTTATGTGTAATGCAAACCTAATATAAAAAAAAAAGTAAAAAGCACATTGAAATTGTGGGAATCGATATCGAAATTTTCTGCTTCTTCATAAGTAACAAACTTTATTCAATTTCCCTCAATTTCGCGTGCTTTTAGTTATACACCAACTTCACAAAAGGGTGAATTTTGTGTGAAAACTGATGTTTCAAAATGACACGTTCACAATAGATTAAAGGTTAAAGTGGAGAGAACAAAACAAAACTTTCTTTAATACGTGCGGTACACACTTATAGAATGGTGTATAGTATAGGCAGTGTGTCTCAATGTTCCGTCAGCGGATCAATAAAAAAATAAAAACTAGTACAATGTATAGTAGGAATATTGAAATTGTGCTTCAGTTCAGAGCTTCAAAAGTGTAGAAAATTATATTACTTAATATTAGGTAGGCATTCTGGATACTAAATTCTCGCTAGCTAGATTTATTTTTCGTATAATACTTAAAACCTAATTTTATCAACATAATTTTTTGAAATAATATTATGAGTCCGAATTAAATACATAGTTGAAAAGCACTGCCATATAATGGATATAGAAACTTCTTCCCGATTCTAGATCTATAGATTTACATGAATCGACAGATGTAGATACATATGTATAATAAACGAATCTGTAAGTATAGTTCCACAAAGTGTATGAGGAAGAATGGCAATGGCATAGAGATGGTTGGTTACTTTTCGTGCATTAAAGTTATTTGGAGAGGGTCTCTAACTAGTATTATACTACTATATCTATTTGGTACAGATAGTCTATATGGAATGGAACAACTGATGTGGGTATCTTTCACATATATGCATAAATACTTAAAGATAAATAGCAATGTGACACAAATGTTGAATACAAATGAGAAATTAATAGAATAAAGTTAATAAAATTGATTTATGAAGGTACATCATGGGCGCAACATAAAATACTCGTACGTATCAACTGTGGCCCTAGAAGAAAAAAAAAACCCGGAGACTTTGTTATATGAATTTGATTGAGATTGAGTACGTTTTTGGTATATGGATTTATGAAATGTACGATACAACTTTCTTTAGGAGTTATTGTTTTTTTGGTGGCCTGTTTGGGTATTATTATTTGTTTTATGTTTTAAGATTTAATTTATCGTTAAACCTGAGATGAAAAATGATTTTGTTTGAGGAAAAATGTTTTTTTTTCTCTTGGAAATTTATTAAATGTTCTACATATACATCAAAATTCAATATATTAACTTTATATTTAAAAACTTCACTTGTTCAAAACTTTTTTTTTTCTGTTAAAAACATCACAACATGTTTGTGTTGTATTCATCAACTTGCCAAAGAAAGTTTTTAGAGTTAAAGTAGATTTAATTTAAACTTAAATTTATCAAAATATAATATTGCAATACCTCCAGCCTAGAATAAATTATAAAATCTATTAAAGGGTAAAGAATTGGTGACATATCCATAATGAGGAAACAATTAAATTATATTTCCGATTAAAATGAATATACATATCAGTCCAAGATAATTATATATTGTTGGGTTCAGAAGCTTAGGCGGCTGTAATATTTTTTTTCTTCTCTGAAATAGAATTTTAATAAATTTCTTCAACTTAATAGAATATGAAAATATTTAAAAAAAAAAAATCATCAAAACGTAGGTATATAAAGGAGTAACATTTAATTCCCCAAGGGACAATAATTTATAATTATAATAGAAAATTCAGAACACTTTTTAATTTCTTCTATTCTTACTGATTTTCTATTCTATATGTGTCATACACCACAAATCAAATACACCCCGGTTGACGTTAATATTTCTGTTCATTCATTTAGGTTTTTGTATTGAAAATTTCGAACCGAGATAGGTTTTTCTTTTTTTCGTGGGGTGAATTTTCTCTATATTGTATTTTAATGCAATAGAGTTGCACAAATACAAGGGGAAGGCTTTTTATTGCCGAGCAAAACAACCCCTCATATAATGTTTGCCTTTAAGTTCAATTACCGGTACGTGATAGGTGATCTCCCAACGGGCACGACCATTGTAAGGGTCGAGTTGCTTGGCAAAAAAAAAAAAAAAAAAAATTAAACTTTGTGAATTACGGAGTGTATTTGAAGTAGGATTTAGGGTCTCCTCCATATTTCTCAATTTTTATAGTGAAACATGTTTCTTCTGCAGAAATGTGTATTATTATACGTATGGAGTATGTAAGTAGGTGGTTGAAGTATCTATATACATATACAGCATTTTTGCTTTTCAATCTTATATAGCTAGAGCATCTCAATGTATTTCTGTACCAAACCAGCAAAGATATAGAAGGATGTGGGTATACATTTATATAGAAAATACATGGAACAGAAATCGTTTGTTTCTATTTTTCGTTTTGCAATATTTATACAGGAGAGGAATTCAATTTGCAGTTTTTTATGATATTTGTTCTTTTTATTAGAATTTTGCGCTTAGTCAGGTACTTTAGTGACTTGTTCTACAATGTCTTTTGAGTTTTTATACTGTGCCAGCACAAATTTATTGTTATTGTTTTCGGGCTCCAATTGGATATTCGTTTTTTATGTGCATTGATGCTAGTACATGATCTTAGAACATTGTCGTATATATAAAATTTATCGTTTATTTGCACGTTACATTTACATAATCAATGTTGAATATTTTTTTATGTATATGCATTTTTTTATTCTGTTTAAAATAATAAATTTTCGGATTCTCTGTTTAGAGATAACTGAAATGTACTTTAAAAGGATCGACATGCAAACAATTCTAGAGTTTTTAGTACCGATAACGATTTTTATGGCAGAAATTAAAGAATTCTAATGTCTATTTATTTTGTTTTTTGTTCTAATATTTCGCAGGTATTTTTTTTAATCAAAAATTAAATGTACGATAAAGCATAATATATACCCCGATGGGGAACGAATATGAGCCTCTGTAATAGAATGGTCCGTGTTGAATAATTTCTGAAATGAAAAAAGGCAGCTCTCTAATTCTTTGTAGATTGTAGTAAACAATATATTTTTAGGAAGCAGAGATAACCTTTATATAGTGATCCGTACTTTACGAGGAAAATCACTTCAAATAAAATAACGTTTTCCATAAAATTGTATAGCAAAAAAAAAAATGCTTTTTGCATAGAAACAACACTCGTTAAAACATTAACTTAAGCTACGTAACTCTCTGCCATTAAATTACTTCAAACTTTTTGTGCACAGGTAGAAGAGACATAGTAAAGGGATTTTTTTTTATAACTTCGATTTGTTTTCTTGCACGAAGAACTTTGTTTACATGCTCAAGTTTTTCTCCTGTTATTTTACTCGCAATGTCGTTATGCAAAAATGTTTGTTTCGCTTTAGTTTTTCCTTCTTTTCCTCTATACAATATTTCTTAACAAAAATCCGTTTGTAGATAAAAAAGCTAAAAAGTTTTAAACACGACAAATCGCACCCTTTTGTCAGGGTTGTTTAGCTGAAGGGCGCATTAACCATCGATATATTAAAGCCCGGCTGGGTATAGGAAAATCTCGCTCATCCTCCCCAACTGAATGAATTTTCATTCAGTAAACTCTGGTGGCTGTGTGTGGGTGGGTGCGTTTTGTTTGTAGTTTGGGTTGGCAAATTTAGGGATGATTGTGTTTAAGCACCCTCATCTATATTCAAACAAAACGAAAGGGTGTTCATATACAGTATACAATACGCAGAATTCAATGTCATTTGGTTTATTTGAATTTGAATAATAATATTTGGAAAATTATTCAGGTGTGGAAAGCGTTAAATATTGCGATTGTTTTAGATTTTTCATTTTTATGTTGTTATCTGTCTGTCGATATCGTTAGGGGTAGTTTAATTTTTTTTTTTGGAAATGTCATTAATATTATGTCTGGTATGAAGAGAAAGCATTTATATATTAAATTTGTTGTTAATAAATTTTATAAGAAATTTGCTTAAGGTTAATTAACTATTCTATAAGGGTTATTAAAGGTATAAATACACAACTGTTGTAATTTCGAGAGGAAATTCAATCAATCAATCAATATATCAATCGGTATTCAAGTAAAGTATAAGTTCAAAACTGTTAAACTGTAATTTAAGACAGATATGTGATGAAATTTGTGGGCGCTATCTCATTTATTAGGAGAAAGAATGAAAAATGATGTCAACCTACCTATGCTGTGGTACTATACTTAAAATAAACCTTTTCTCGACACAATAGATTAACACTTTCAAATTATGTATATATATATATATATATATATATATATATTTAGCTCACAAACTCCAGATTATGTTACAAGCATCAGTTGTTGATACCACACCATTATCAAAGACTATCACAAACTTTATCCTCCACTAGAGGACATTATTAAACTTGAACAATTCTTGAAATATCGCATATCTTATCACATGCAAAGTGTTAAATTGTAGTTAACATATACTCATTACAGCCGCTGGCTTTAATAAAGTTTTCCAAGTTGTGTACGAAGCCGTAATGGACTATAACATTAAACATAATATTGGAAGCGTCTTTGTATATATACACATATATAGAGCTTGCTTAGGGTGTAAAGCTGGTTTCATATATGACCTTTTTAGAAATGTATATCAGTAGTAAGATGAACTTAGTATAAATAGTAGGAGTGGATATAGAAATACATTATTAGTTTAAGGTTATGTACTTACTTTTAAAGTGGTTAAATAAAGTGGTGCGGTAATGAAAGGAATGGAATGGAATGGATTAAAGTAAAGACAGTTGTATTTGGTTATATTAAAAAAATAAATAAATATATATATATATGCATATAATATATAAGCCTATCTACACATATGTAATGTATATGTAATAAGCTTTATCGAAATTTTCTTCGCATCAAATAAATTGAATTTTGGACATTTTCTAACTTTTTCTGTACCCTTAAAAATGAATTACATTTACCTATATATTGGATTAGTATTTGATATATTAGGTCTCCATTTTTTTTTCTCCTTCTCTTCTATAGAGTCCATTTTCCATTACCCATCCATCATCTATCAGTTCATCTTCTTGTCAATGTAGAACCATCACCATTTATTTCTCTTACTCTCGTTTCTTTTTCACTTGCCTAAAGTATCGATTCCTGGATAACATGTTACCCTCCCCACAATAATATATATATATACATATATATACATAAGTACCTACAATCCATACATACATACACCTACATACATATAATATAATAACGACAGTTACGGCTTTTTAATATAGAGCCAGAAAGCACTTAAGAGTAAAGCTTTTAAATTAAACTTAGTTAAACTTTATTAAAAACACTTATTTTGTTCGTTATAGCCCCCTATATAAGTAACGGTACACGTTCTATTGGAAAATACATTATCGTAAAAAGTTTGGCCAAACTATAAAAACTTATTCAGCGATGAAATTACGTAGTTGTGTATATTCGTATACATGGTATTAGGTGCAGGGGTTGAAAAAAAGATTGTGTAATTTTATTTTTGTTAGTTAAAAATCGAAAAGGTGTAAAAGGAATGTAGGTAAATCGAAAGGAAAAAGTTGTGCTAGAATTTCACATGAATAATGTATTATACAATATAATCATTTGCTGTGTATGTATAAAAACACGTAGGTAAGTGTGGGTATTGAAAATGATTGAAAAGATGCGGTTTAAATAACAAAATGTGAAAAGGTACAAATAAACCTTTAATATTATGAATCGTTTCAGTTGATTTATTGATATAAACCTTAAACCTTTACCCTATCTTGAAATATACCAATAAACTATTAGACATTTTATTTTTATAACTAAGTAAAATTAATATCAAACTTTATTGGCGATTTAGTGTTTCAATTAAGTTCTTCGTTGCAGAATTGTAACACAAAAAAGCTCAAATTTATCTCATATATTGTCTGTCCTATACATTGCAAGGTGATATATTAGATGTTCGAAAATTACGAACCCGATCGAGAATCTTATCCAAGATATCGTGAAAAAATGCTTTAGACAAATTTTTAGAATATTCTACTCTAACATTATATAACAAATAAAGAACTCTGGTGGAAAATCGACATTGAACCAATGCAAGCTATGATAAGGCGAAAAAATGAAATTTCATCGGACATACATTGAGGAAATCTGACGATAACATAGCGAAGGCGGTGCTCGATTGGAATCCACATATAGATCCCGCAGACGAGGACGACTCAAAGCTACATGGCGTCGAACAATTATCAAAGAAGCTAAAGCTAGAGGGAAGAAGTTGATGTGAAGGCTTTAACAATAAACAGAGTACGATAACGGCTGTTTATTGATACTCTAATGTTCGCTTGTCTCGGAGTAAAGAACCAGATGATAATATTAGATGTTTGAACAGATATTTGTAATAGGAGTAAAAAGCACAATTTTTGTGCGGAATTTTTCACATATATGAGTTTTCAATTTCTACAAATTTTTAAAATCTCTATACTTATAATATTTTAAACGTCCCACCCTAATATTATCTAATATAACTAAATTACTTTTAAATCAAAGGTGAAGGCTGGATTGGATAGGTTAAAGAGGCAAATGGGAACAGCTATTGGTATATAACACCCTATATCTAATGTTCTCTTTTTGTTGTGAATATGCCACTGATTGACAGCGAATTTTTTTCTTTTTTAAAAAGCGTCAAAAACTCCATTAAGCCTATCTAGTCATAGATAAATTTAATAACAAAACATATCACCAATTTTAAATCAAATTAGAATATTGATTTTGAAATATTGTAAATCGTGATTGTATAGATATAGATATAGATATACATAAAACATATACCGAAAAGGCTGACAATTTCATTCAATTTATATACCTACCCCATCCACCGTCATCATCCATATACAAAATGGTGGGCTCAACGATCCAAAGCCCCATAATAAAGGCCTTTATTATGTATAGAATTTGATTGCTTTTAATTTTGGTTCAATAATAATTAAAATAGAATTTATAGGACCTAAAATTACAATCGATTAGACTAATGCATGTTCCGAGTCGAGTCAATGTACCTATGTATCTACCTAACTCTGTCTATATATATCTATACATAGAAATGACTATATAGGTGGAGTAGTTGCGAATTGATAGCAGATCTTTTGCTATCCTAATTTAACTTTCGCAATATTCCTTCTGTAAATTTAATGAACGGAACGATATTTATTCATGTATCCATAAAATATGATTGTGTGATGTAATTCTGTAATTAAAATTGCTCTAATTAAAGCTTAATAAAGGTAAATGTTGTAAATTTTCTCTCTATGCTAATGAAATAAGGATTTTAAGCATTTATACTAATGGAGAATTAGTAATTGAACTATAATACATATTCCATACATATATAGGTACATATATTTATATTTTATGTAAGGTAAGTACGAGTATACCTACTCTTTCTGGTATTTATTTTAGAATGTTATGAATAAGTAACTAACTGAAACTCAACTGAAACTAAAGATAGATAATTGTAGCAAATAAAAATTTTTGGCATTTTTTTTTTGTGAAATTACTTAAAATAAAAAAAAAATAAATTAAATAAAAACTAAACGAAATTAAAAATAAATGAATTGAATAAAATGTAGTCATCAAATTAGGAATCAAAGGATTTATTTTCCATATTCAATATTTATTGATTATTTTTATATCAGTAGATAGATACATAAAAGTACAAACTGTACAGTTTGCATGTACAATTTTTTTCTTAAAAGAACCATCAAGTATTGAATATTCAATAGTTTTCAATTATTTCCAAGTATATTTCCCATATACATACATATAAATGTACCGACCTGAATAAAAATCTCAGATAAATGTAAATGTGTTTTTACATGAAAAAAGAAAACCTTTTAACTGATTCATTCAATAGATGAGAAGGAATAAAAAAAACTGCATTCATATTAGAACATTTTTATATAACATGTACGTACATATAACGTAACGTACCCCATCATAAACCTTTAAGCGGCTTTTCCCAAGTTCCGTACATATGGAACGTGAAGTGTGAAAATTATGTGAAAATAGAATGTTCTATGCCATGTTCCATAT
>JANSTT010015219.1:4318-21799 GCA_026745375.1 Platyura marginata | reverse complement strand
TTGTATTTTTGAACCTAATTCAAAGAAAATCTCAAAATCATAAAATTTCAAGATATCTCATTTTTGCAATATGTGAGTGATATTTAGATGTTCACATTTTATGTTATATTCGTATCGTCGTATCGATTTCGATCCACATAAATCGTTTACGTATTACTTAGATATTGAGTTGAGCAAAGAACAATTTAAAATGCCCTTCAAAAAGTCCCAGACTAATATTTTTATGCGTCTACATACATATAAATTAAAGAAAAATTGCATGCCAGATAACAAAAAAAAAAATTAAACCCAAAACACCCACATGACAATATAATATTTAAAAAAAAACGAAATCTCCTATACCTACACATTGTATACATATTAAATTATACTTTTTGTCGAATTTCAAATTATACTTTTTTATTAAATATCAATTTACCAAGCCCCATATAAAGATTTTTTATTTTTTAATATACATACATATATATGTATCTACATATATGTATGTATTGTATACCTAAGCTAACATATATATATATATATATACATTTTTACATTAACATGATTTAATTTTTTTTTTGTATTTTTATGTCTACTACTCCACATCAAAAACAAATAAATAACCAAAAACAAAAAAAAAAACAACACAAAACCGACCGACCGACTGACCATCTTTGGTGTGTAAAATAAATAAATTGGGTCCGTTGGCCACACCAAACAAAAAAAAACACCGCAATTGTTACTTCTTAAAAATCTACATGTTGTGATTATGACAGGTTGCGTTTTGGTTCAGGGTAGGTGTGAATAATGCCTGCAAATAATTTAAATATAATAATTTTTTTCTTTTTTTTTTTTTTTTAATATCATATTCCTTTTTTGTTTGTTTCTCTGAATGATAAGAAAAGTATAATATCTACATTGTATACTATCTATTAGTCATCGATCCAGTATTTTTCCTCTTTAATATTCATCAGCTCATCCGTGTTCAAATTTATACAACTCAGCACCAGTTGTGCATATACAAAAGCTATTGAATTTATCTTCGCGTACATTTTGTGAATAAACATCTTCATCTTTAAAAGCATGTTTTACTTATCGCAACTGTTTCAATATTTTGATTACGTTACATTTATATTTTTGCTTTGGCTTATGCTAAGATATTTATCGATAGACATCTATACATATGTACATTGTACATATGTATGTATATCTATTTTATATAATTTTACATTAATTATTGATTTTAAAATATTTTCATCATTTAACTAGAATAATTCTTAAAATAGAATTTTTGGTGGATTTCTAGAAGTATATGTACCTCTACAAAGTAGATACGTACTCATTTACAATTAATTGAATACTCTACTCTACATTCTATATAATATATAGTAATAATAAGTAGGTAAGTATTTTATTCTAAACATACATAAGTAACTTCTTTAACATTGTCCCTCAGCATAAAGCTCATTTATAATTTAGAGTCGAAAGTTTGCGTTGCGTGCAAAACAAAGTAAATTAATACATCATTGAATTTACATAAATGTCGTACTTATTAGTTTTTTGCCGTCGCACGCAACGTTTGATTCTTATTTTCTAAGATGTATATTATCACAACAAAAGCGCCACAATATCTATTAATGGTAGAAAGGTTTTCTTTCAACCCAAAAACAAAAAAAAAAAAAAATACCAATAACCATCTACTTACATTCTATTAAATGGTTGCTAACAAAATTAATTTAAATATGTGTGAATAAATAATTTACGTTTCTCTCCCAAGAACCTTCCTTAAAACTACCTACTTAATTCCAATTAACACATTAAGATAAATAACATCATCACAGAATAAATTCCTTGCCCATGGAATGGAATATTTCCCACAATATTTTCTCGGCAATTTATACCAATCATTAAATGGTGTTCTTATACTGTAATGTATATAGGTTGAAGTTAAAGGTCTAATTTGTCAGAGTCTAAATGGACAGCAGAAACTTGGCAAAAACGATATGGAAGGTGATCAATAACTTCAACCTTTTTTAAATTCTATATGAGAACAATTTTCTTCGGAAAATTAACTTGATGAAAATTCATTCCGGTATAGATTATGTATAAAATAGGAATAAGAAATGTTTTTTTTGGAGAAAAAAAATCATTAATGCATATATAATCTTAAACTTCATCTAATTAGCATGGAAAATGTAATAATTACAAGCTCAATTCAAATTCGAATCCATCTGCCCACCTTTTTTCCATCGACAATAATCAAAATTAATTTACGAATCTAATCAAATAATTTTTTTTTTATTAAAGAAAAAAAAAACGTATTTGCTCTTATTTTTAACCTTGAGCATCAATTACTATAATTATTATACCAAATACGAAAAAAAAAAAAATCAAAATTACCGGTAAAACATATCAACCGGAGTTTGGTGTTGAGTTTTTTATTATCTATAAATAATGATAATGGATGATGTCGGAATAAAAAGATAATATTTCCGGTAATTTAGTAATTTTAAATTATACATTTATGTATGTAGGTACATATAATAAATAGGCATTTGTATGTATGTATGTAGTGACATTAACAGGTTGGAAAAACAAATTTAATAATATAATCCCTAAAAAAGTATAATTTTAATCGGAAAATGAAAAACTAAATAATGCTTCCAATCATGAATTATTTTTTATCGTGATTCGTGAATAATAACAAATAAATTAACTCTGAAATAATTCACTGTACCTACACTGCAAAACAAAATATTGGCTAGAAACAAAAATAAAAAATTTATGTTAAATTATATATAAGTTATAGAGTTTGTCTTAAGTAGTTCTAGAACTGCCTACAAGAATTACATTTTTTTTATAGAGAATCTTATTATAGAAGTTTAAGTTTAAGATCTTCTTCTCTTATAATTCGACTCTACCAATTGGTATATTAGTGGTTAAGGTAATTGGAATTGGTGTGCAGTGTTCTAAAAGTATGGTGTTGATCTTTCTACCAGTCAATCCCTTTAATTCTTACCTACGTAATAATAGAACCTACATTATCTTTAAAATGAAAAATGCCCTATTAGATCGATTCTAATCATCATCATTATCATTAGTACATGATCATATGATCATAACTACATTTTATATTATCATATTACTTAAACAATCTTTAGTTGCATTTTTAACGCGTAGTTTCCTTCAAATAGAAAATGCGCAATTAAATTAATTCGGTAACAATATTGTGTACAGGTAACAATAATAAGGAGGAGTATGTATGTAATAATTAAATGTCTCACTGATCACTGATACATACATGAATACCTAATTTTTTCTAGTGTATTACATAGATATATTTATGTATTAGTTATATACATATGTAAATTGGTACCTATCTATTTAAATTGTTCATGACAATGGAAAATTTCGTGTTTATTTCTATAATGTGAGCTTTTTGTTTTGCTCCAATTTTTTGTTTTGTTTTTTTGTTTTTTTTTTGTTTTTTTGTTATTGACACCCGTGACAAAATGTAATTTTACTTGAATACAACAAGAAAAGGTTAAGTTTGCGATGATAAGGTATATTGAATCGAGGTTACTACTGTTACCAGTTTGCGTGTTTATTGTAGTTTGTGTAGATGAAAAAACCTTATAAATTTGCAAAATTCGATTCAACTTTCGAACAAATTAGCTAAATGATGTGATATAATAGCAATAAAAGTTAATTAATTCAAGTAAAAGTTTGAAATGTACTGAGAAGTTAGAAATCTATATTTTAAGAATGTAGGTTACAAAATTATGATGTACGTACTACATACTAAGTACATAAGTACATGTACTTTAATTATTTAAGCGTAATTGTTTGTTATAAAAAAATGTGAAAGCGCAAAATGGAGTCCGTTGGACTCCGCAAAGCAAGAAAAAACCTATAACTTTTAAAGGAAAAACTTTTTCAACCGGAGTTTTATTTACTATTTTTGAATTTTTTAAGTTTTATAGAAAAAAAAATATATTTATTTTTTTTTCACAAAATCAAAAATATTACCGCACATAATAACAGGTTAAAAGCATAGACAGGTTTATTAAAAAGAACCTTTTTTAACCTTGAACAGATATTCCTTTTTTTTAACGATTTTAAATAAGCATGACATCGGATATTGTTTTAGTTTGCCAGGATATTTAAATATTAACCCTTTGAGACCTGTCGACTTATATTTATTGAAATTTTACACTTATTCTAGCTAATTTTTGGTCGTAGAATCCAAATGTGGTAAAAATTTTATGATCCGAATGCTAGATACTGAGTTATCATATGATTCTTGATTTTATGTGATATATTTTGGCTTTATTGTAAGACATTTTCCTATTACTTCTAAGAAAATAAAATTGCGCCTTCAACATATGCAATTATAAACAAAACATTTAGTAAAAAAACGAAGATTTTTGGGGAAAATCCATACAACCAAATAGCCATTTAAACTTAACTATTTCAAATATACTAATTTAGTTTGATATTGCGCCATAAAATCTAAATTAAAATGGCATTTGTTATATTTAATGGGAAAGTTAAGACTGATTTACACTCTCCACATATTAAGAAAAAATAGAAAAATTATAATTGTTGTGGAAAAATTAAATAAATGCGTAAAATGCATACAAAAAGTCAATGGAAACATAATTATGTTGCCGCCAGGTCTCTAAGGGTTAAAACGCCAATTCTTTGAATTTATCATCAGGTAGGTATTTACATAAATGTATTTACGTTGTATATTGTAGATGTAGGTGCATATGTATGTATATGTCGGATTGTACACAGAATAATGCAATCATGCAATAATTATTGATTTGTTATTGCTGGTGACATTCATTTGACCACTGTATAGTAATACATGCAACATTGCAATTGCATTCACGTCAGAAATAATAGTCAGTTTGTGGTTTTTCTATATTGACATCAAATAATGCAACAATAATAATGCCTTTGTTCATAAAAAAAAATTATTAACTTTTAATTAACAAATGTATTTTTCAAAGTAATACCTATCTGTTTTTATTTGAATATCTAAAAATATTTGCATATAGTACGTTGTACTCTCATATACATGTTAGTATATACTTATATATGTATGTATGTAGTATATTATATATATATATATATATATATATGTACGTAAATTTATGGCCAAGAAACTCATCACAATATTTTAAAAAGATATTTTCTATTTAGTGCCGGAGAGACATCAAAATAGCATGTTTGTTTGTCTGTTTTATTTGCTTAGCAAGGCAAAAGATATTGTAAATGTTACAGTCAAACAAATCTTTTTTTTCCCCATACCTAATGTACACAGCAAAAAGAGACCATTTTTATGTACATATACGCAGTAGCGCACCTAAAAAGTACGTCTACATTTTGTTGTCTGACTTATTCCGATATTAAATATTTTTATAATGAACTATAGCAAATTATAAGGAATATTCTTATTCATACAATATATGTATGGAATTTACATTCCCTTTTTTCGATAATAATTTTCAAAAATTTTTTGGACGCAACTGTTTCATTCATTTATATATTATACGGACGGCGGTACTATACGAGTACTTATACTTGTCATAAGCAAATATTCGCATAAAGTTCTATTTACATATTCATAAAAGAGACACCCAATCCTTTACGACAGGACGGTTTGTTGGAGACATGGCTTTGGGTAATTATTTTTAACACCTTGCTTTGGCAGCAATAGATAACATTTGATTTATACACACACTGCGCGACCAAAAGATAGCAAATTTTAACTATATGTGTACAGCTGTGTTCAGAAAAATAGCAGTTTTGCATATTTTTGTATGAAAATGACATAAATTAGGGATTTTTCCTATTTGATATGAACGACTTATCTAGAATCGATGAATGCAATTGTTTTTAAGTTTTCATTACCAATATTTTGTATTTATTTGGATGGGCAACATTGACATTTAGAGGAGAAACACGATGGGTCAGTTTCTTCAATAAAAGCAAAAGTTATTTTTTTGTTTTAATATTGGGTGTTACACCTTTTTTTGTCGCTGATATTTCATTGAAAAACTGACCCATCGAGAAATTACTAAATTACGGCTTTTTCATATAAAATATGCCTGTTTCCTATTTTACCGAACATGACTGTATGTAAGGTGATTTACCTACAGATATTTGAACATGAAGCCAAAAGGAATAAATGACAATAGTGATGATGATTTTTTGTCGCGGAGTGTAGGTATACCTACCAATGGCGGTTACGGTTTATTCGAACAAAGAACGGATATGATATGTTCATCTTATTTATTGTGACAACGACCATTTATGTTTTCATATATTTTATGATGTTTTTCTAAACAACAACAAAACAAAGTTTACTAATGTTAAGAATATATAAATTTTAAGTGGAAAGTTCATACAGTCCCTTTCGAAAATTCATTTCGATGGAACTAAAGCAAACTGTGCTTTAAAGATAGGGTTTTAATAATATCAACTCCAGTACACCAATAATTTATTATATTGAATCTCTTTCCAGTAAGTATTGCTTAAATGTTTCGATATATAGGGAATTTTTTAGGGGAATACCTACTTATAACACATATAGAAACTTCATTAACTTTTCACACTGCGCGCTTTGAGAGTTAAAAAGCATTTAAGACAGCAGATCGTTATTTGGTCTAGGTCTCATGCTCATCTCATTTAGTTCATCTTCACAATGAATGTTGTTCTATATTTTTCGATTTCGATCAATGTCACATTTTTCTACATTTTTTCGATATATGAAAGACTTCGTTTTTCGAGAATAAGTACAGGATGTTCCACGAATATTTTCCGAAAGTATTTGCCAATATCTCGGAAACCAGTATGGATAAATGTAATCGGCTATATGGACGTGAAAGCTTCTATATCCATATTTTTATAGCGTATTTGAAATTTAAAATCGGTTAAAATTTAGGACAGATACAAAATAATTAAAAATGCTTAACCGCAATGTTTAGAAAAACAATGCCCCTACAAAATAAACAATTGCGGATAAAAATCGCGAAAGAATTGGTTTTACAACAATGTTTTAAGTTTTACTTTTTGTTTAAATTCCGATTTTTTACAATGTAAGCCTTTGGCAGTTTTATTTTTCCTCAAAAGAGCCTAATTGAGAAATCTTAATGAATTTTTGAAATTTTGCAGACAATTAATCCTTCTTTCATTTGCAATCAACAGATTTAAAATATTTTGAAAACTTTTTAATTTATTTTTAGAATGTAAGCCTTTGGCAGTTTTATTTTTCCTCAGAAGAGCCTAATTGAGAAATCTTAATGAATTTTTGAAATTTTGCAGACAATTAATCCTTCTTTCATTTGCAATTAACAGATTTAAAATATTTTGAATTTACTTTTTAATTTATATCACCTGGAAGACAAATAATGTACAAGGTCGATAAATTTCAACCGATTATAAATTTCAAACACGCTATAAAAATGTGGATATAGGAGCTTTTACGTCCATTTAGCCGATTTCATTTATGCATACTGGTTTCCGAGATATTGGTAAAAACTTTCGGAAAATATTCGTGGGACACCCTGTATATTACCCGAATAAAAAAACTTTTAGAACAAGCTAAAAAATGCAGTACCGAAACTCTATATAAGCATAAGGATTATAATTATAAGAAGAATCACTCCATCAGCAATTACGCTAATTTCCAGTCTGCTATTAGGGCATTTAATTTGTTTTCAGAAAATAAACTTAACAATAGAAAAGTTTGCAAAAAAAAAAAATATCATACCCACATTATGATTTATAAAAATATTTTCTCTGAAAATAATTTTTATTATTTTTTATTGAAATTCTTATAAGGTAAGATACACATACATACCATATGTATTATGTATGGCTGTAGTCAACTCGAAAAACTTGTGCTTATTCATCCACATACTGTATGTACATACATATATACCTATTTCTTAAAAATATATACTTACATACATATATGTATGTATGTGTGTATATCTATAAAAAGAAACTCCTACAAGTAAAAACCCATCAATTTCTCAACATGATGAAAGCTCTTCTATTATCCTTGGTCCATTTGCTACGCACTTCTTGTATCTTGGTAGTATATATTTAGGGTTCGAACTCTTAGTTACAGGTTTTTTTTTTCTTCATATGTTTGTTACGCAGTAAATCAATTTATAAGAATGATTCACCAAACAGTCTATCTATCTAAGATATTCTATACGGACAACCGACTTTAATTTGATTTCTTTATATTTTATTATTTATTAAGGAACCGTCTAATTAGTTGTTCATTCATAAGAATTTTAATTATTTATATTGTATAATGTTTGCATATAAGTAATATATGTAAGGTAGTATGTAGTAATGTAGGTGTAGGTAAGGTAAAGTTATTTAAATATTTTTAAGGTTTTTAGACTTGTATTTTTGATAAAAACAGAAAAATGTTTCTAATTAAATATTAAAAATGTTTTTTATTTTTCTTTCAAATACATACATACATACATATATACCTACATATGTAGGTCATAAAATACTTTTATCTAAGTATGTATTTACCTTTTTTAAAAGGTTTTTTTGTAAATGTTTTTATAACAAGACTTTGCTAGGATCACTTTTTTCCGTCAGTACCTAATGTATTTCCAGGAAGTTTTTCTTCTATTTTTTTTCTTTATGAATATTTTATATTTAAGTTTTAATGTTTTCTAAATACATATAACGTTAAATATACGGATTTTGTACGTTCGTATTCTCATTTTAAAGATGATTTAATATGAGATCCATGCCAAATATTTGGTGCAATTATAATTTTTTGTAGGGAAGAAGAAAAAAATAAAAAATGGTCCCACCACATTACTAATCTAATATATTTTTCCAACGCTACCTTCCAATTACATAGAACAAGGACAAGATGTTAGGTTTTCGTTAGATTATTGATACCACTTTCACTTCCAATATTTACAGACATTTTTTCCCCTCATTCACAGTAAGTAACAACTGCGGGTGGAAATTATTTAAATTTCATAATACAGTAAGCGCTAAATGCTTAGGATGCGTTTCTAGATGAAAAAGCGCTAAATGAAACAGCGTTAAACAAGGTCATTTTATATAAATTAATAACATTTTATGGAGCACTCCAAATCGTATTGATAGCGTGGCCATTGAGATGCACAAAAGCAAACGCACCAAATAAACGTAGAATTAGGAGAAGTACCGGATTTTTTTTAGGCTTCGAGCAGACCGCGTTATATCGAATCAGCATTTATCGAGGAAACGTTAAACACGGTCTTAATGTATAAGTATTGAATTTTATCTTAGTTAGATACGGTGTTTATGTTTTAGAACTAACATCCTATGAATGTTTTGTAGTTGTTTCTGATGTTCAAGTATTATGTTAATAATAACAAAACTTTGATGGGTAAAGCAACTTAACAGGTTAGTTATTCTCAACAAAGGTTAACTATAATTAAATTCAGGTTTTAAGTGGAATTTTGAGAATTTTAAAAATCAATTTCACAACAGACCCTTTTATTCAAAAGATCCAAACTAAATGGCCAAGAAATTCAAATTTCTTGTTATTAAAATTCACCCTTAACACATAACATGTATGTATGTATTTGTATATGTATAGGTACTTATAATAAATTTTCCAAGCCTAACAAATCTTCTGCGTATTTTCTATATCCATGTCAACGCTTCAATATCTTGGTATATATAACATAAATCTATACATCCCTCACAACGTAACAACAAACTTTTAGACGGATCCTACACGTTTTCATATCATATCGTACATAAAGCTGAAATTGTTTTTTATTATTATAATTTGTATAAATGAACCGCCACTCTAAATTAATTTCTTTTAAAAATCCATTTTATAACGAGCGTGCATAGTCCATTAGCGTAAAATACATGCGGCTATAAATTAGGGCCCCATCCAGTATTATATGTATGGATATAAAACGACTTCCATATACACATAATTTAAATAAATTGGCGTGTAAACCAGAGTATTATATGTGAATTTTGGGGAAGATTGATTGGTCTCACCTGTATATTATCAACGAACATCAGACGTTGAGCTGAATAGGCAATATATGGATGGAAACGTTTATGGATCTCTACCAAGTAAACATAATGCTTTTACCTTTTACACTACATGCACCTATAATACAAGAAAATGTTTCAAGCAATAAAAGTTATAGTGTGTTTAAAACCCCTTTTTTTTAAAGCTCCATAAAAAGAGGGTGGTAGCAAAAGCTCTTTTTATCTTTAGGTTTATTGCATATTTTCAATGTAGGTACATAAGTGTATACATATGTACAGTACATATGTACTTATACAAAATATATATAGATTGTGGTATTTCAAGTAAACTAAAGCCATATGTAAGTACATTGTACAGTGGGTTTCAGGGACCTGCACTGTCATCATATTATTGGCAAATGTGGCTGGCCTCTGTGCATTGTGCCATTTTAATGGAAGTTTTTGTTCGTATGTATCGTAGTTGTGTCAGCTATTGGCACTTAACAGAAATAATTGACACTTTAAACGTGTTGTATTGCATTGCAATTTTATGGCAAAAGAAAAGCTCTTCAAAGCACGGAATTGCAATTTTATATGTTTTAGATACTGCGGTGCATAAATGCATTTACCTCTATGTATATGCACTCGATAGTACATTAAACTTTGAAAACTTTTTTTTTAATTTTCCATATGGTAAAAGATCCATCATACACTATACAGTGTACTACAGGGTACTCGTACTGGGGGTAGTATATTTGTGAACTTAAAGTAAAAATGGAATTGGCCTAAATAAAATATATAACTTAGTTTAAAAAATAAACTTTAAGCACACTTTTTATTTAACCTTAGAACCGTGTTTGGGGAACCCAGGACCCCAAATATTTTTGACGATTGTAAAAAACTAACTTCTATTTCATTTGTATACCTAAGCCGTCATTCATTCGAAAGAATACGATGTCAGGATCTCGTTTTACTTAATAATAAAAAATTACTGTCTGTTATGGTAGGCAAAATAGGTCAATTAGTGTGCTACCTGTGTATTTTGTATGCAAAATACATTGGGGTCCCGAGGTCCCCACAACACGATATTTGCTAGAAAAATGACAACACGGTTCTAAGGTTAAATTAAATGTTAGGCTATTTTGAGTGGATCATAGTTCCTTTTTTTTTTTTTTGTCAAAAGAACAGTACTGAAATAGAACATTTGCATGCATTTATATTTAGAGGGGTAGCTACAGGTTTGTACAGGGTGTCTGAATAGTTCTGGACCTCCACAAATATCGATATTGTGAAATTTTAACAAAACGAAATCTCATTTTACCCTTTCGTTGACGCTGGTATACATTTTTACCACCCATCCATATAATAAAAATTTCCAAGATTGATAAGTTTAACCCTTTCGACCCGAATGGTTCATATATGTACCAGTAAGAGTTTAAACATCCCTTCACTATTCGAAAGCCGGGTCGAAAGGGTTAAGTATTCAGGCAGATATCATTCAAAATAATGCCGAATTTTCCTTCAGAAAAAATTCGCCGATGAGTGATTGGAAAGATCTAGTAGAAATTTACGAATTTACCCATTATTTAGCGACTGTTCAATATTTCGAACAGTCAAGTATATTTATTTTTTGCCTATGTTAACCTAGCCTAAGATTTGACAGTAAAAATTGTTATTGTAATATAGTTTGGTCTTTTGGCTATCAGAAATATATTTTAGTTTTACACCCCCTCTTCATCCCCGTTCGGTAAGCGGGGTACAAAAAAAAGTTTATACGTTTTTTTTTTAATTTTTCTGACATAATATTTGAGTTTTTTAAGTTCCAATTATCCTAAAAACACATTTCGTTCTCGTAGGGGATATACTTTTTGTTTTGCAGTAGATAATGGGTTAAGGATGAAAATGGATATTTTTGCAAGATAAATTTTTTGAAAGTATCTTTTTCACTTATTGAAAACATTTATGTACTCATCTTTGACCTGCAAAATCTTTAAGTAAAGAACGGATTACTATTTGAATGCCCTATTGCCCTACTATACATATAGTACATATAAGTATTTATGTTGTATGTACATATAAAATATGTATAGCTGCATATTGTGTTGCTTAATCTATCTATACATATAAGGTATGCTAAGTATATATGGGGTGTATCAAAATATTTAGAATGCAAAGTATAAATTTTCTTTAAAAATAGATTGACCCCAAATATTGATCATGAAAATAATAACATGTATTGGAATTCAACCTGCGAAAAGGAAGTTTATGATTTTCAATTTCAATACCGTTTCCATTTGACTTGTTCGGATTCGGTGGATATTAAATTGACTTTTTCTGACAATTTTCCTATATATAATACATATGTATGTACAATTTTCCGATACCTATACATAGATACTAATACATTTTATGTATACAAACATAGAAATGAGAAAATGTGTTGCAAAATTGTTCGCTGGCTGGAATACAAATAGAAATATGGCGCCGCCATAAATTTACTGGTTACTTTTTGTACATTTACTAGAACATGCAGCGATTAATGTGTATTTTTTTTAATTTTGTTCTAACTCCAGGAATTTGTTTTTATTTTATAAATATTTTTTAATTCGCCGTATTCTTTATAGATATATTTTTGGATAAAAATCTGGCGTACCCTTAGTATGAAATAAATAAGCCATCAGCATCGATTATTTTGTTACAGAATTATTTATGTCTGTTTCAATTTTACTCAGAAAAAAACTTTCCAGTTAAATCAACTTTGGGGGAGAAACTTTTTCTTTGATAATATTTTTGAACCAAAATACCATTTATACTCTTAGTGAAATTATCAAATATGTAATCCGATAATAGATCCTAAATAAATTGTCCGTATCTATTAAATAGTTCTTAAGATCTTCGAGAGGGGGCGGGGGTGGGGAGTTCTTAATTAGCAAGTAGATAAAAAGATGATAATAAAATAAAAGATGGCGTACATATCTCTAGATATTTTGATCTTTAAATCTATTTATACTCGTCTGTTGAGTATGTAACTATTGTGTGATTACTGATTAATCGTGAACATTTTTCAAAAACTACACTCTTTAATATTCTCCAGCAACTCGAACGGATGATGACTATATGGTAATCAATCACTGACGACATACCGATAATCTATTTGAGTTCAGACAAGTGTGCAAATTACAATAATCATTTACATCCATTTTATGCTGCTCACGCCAAATTGTTTGTTTCTTAGAAAAATAAATAATAAAAAAAAAAATAAAAAAAAATGTTTGAATAATTTATCGTGTCACTTTGTACCTGTTTGATAACCGCTAAATACACAATTCCATAAAATATTTTAATTTTTTTTTTCTGATTTAAATATTTAATATTCCAGTGTTATTATATGTACTTTAATATTTATTACTTTATGGAGAGACTAGGCTTGGCCTAAGTTTCAGCAGACAATCGTTTTTGTAAATATTCTTTAGAATATTTGCATATAGTAAAAAGAAAAAAAAAATACGGCCTAGACATTTTATGGCTGACTATAAGGGTTGCATTAAATTAACGTTGATGGGAATTTTTTTTTCTTTTTTGGAATGCTGAAGTTCTATTATATGAAATCGTTTGAAAAGTCACATGTTGATGACAATTGTGTATGTATTCTTATTTTGTATGTAATTCGTAGGTACCAAAATACTTACTATGTACTAAGATTACAGAAGGAACCCAATGTGAAGCTAATTATATATTTATGTACCTACATATATTCAACTTCTTTTTTTTGTTTGTTATTATCTCAAAACTAAACAAACAGATATAGCGATAACTATAATTACCAGCATGTATGGAAGTAGTGTCATGTTAAAAACGAATTATTTTATAGTCTACGACATTTTTATTATATTGAACGTCAATATAATGTTTAAATTTCAAATATCATTACGTGCGGTAAATGTAACATCAAAAATATCGATTTTGTAATCAAACTTTGATTTTTCTTTACTTTTCTTACGAGACGCCAAAAGTTGTGCAATAAAATGAAAAAAAAAATTTAAAGAAATAGGTACTGCAGAATAAATAGCTAGACCAAAGCTAATGAGTAATGAGAATGTGTACTTAGGTTTATTATTAAATCAATCGTGTAATTTAAAGGGGTTGCTATTTGTTTATCTACCCGATTCCATTAATATTTTCTTCTTTTGGTGGCGACACCTATCTTGATCTTCCAATTAGCACATTTATACACATTTATCTTATTGATATGACGACATCTTTTTTGTGTATGTGTGGAAATGCAGCACTTCAGGTGTTTATCCTGGAATCCGTACAAATGCTCGCCATTTCACTATGACACCATTTAAGCACTGTCATTCTGAGATAATGCAATTTCTAGAGTGTTTTTAAGTGCAATTCAACAAACACACCAGAGAAAATAATTTTCTTATTTCATCTCGGTCCGACTTGAACCCGGGATCTCCTGCTCTAATGGCAACCACTCAATCCACTGAGCCATTTGGTCGATATATAATATAATTTTCGCAAATATTTACTAATGTTGTTAAGCCTACTCACCTGTGCAAGAAACAATAATAAGTAGTAGAAATTCCTTAGCAATACCGTAGACTCTTTTATGCCTGGGGAACTTGAACGCAACAGCTGCCTACTTATTACTTAACTATACCTACTAATTTTTTTTTTTTAATTGATATAAATCGATAATAGCTACAGCATATTTTATAGTGTTTTTGCAAGCCATTCTCTAATTTCGAGGCTTTTTTTCATTATGACCAATAGATTTTAACCATATTTATTAGTTACCGGTTTTATTTTGGAGATTTTTTTTCTTTGTTTAACAAAGTCATAACTATGTACAAATTTTACATACTTTATTATTCTATTAGATCTGTAGATATTATGTATTATGCATGTAGGCACATTGGTGCTATTGTCTCAACTAAAAACGTATTTCAGTTATGAACAAACCATAATTGTAAGGTAAAATAAAAACAATTCAATTAGCTAATAATATTTGAAGCAACTGTAATATTGGTTAGCTATAATTTTTTTGTTTTTTTGTTTTTTTGCAACCAATTAAAAAATATTTGTAGTAGCAGTAAACAGTGGCAGCCGTACATATATCAAAATAATTTTTTTTTTTGAGAAAATCTTTGCATATTGATACTGAATTATTATGTATTATGAGAAAAAAAAAATTTAAACTTCTTAAATATGTATTTGTAAATGTAATTCTATACCTATAAGCTAAGATTAGTCAAAAATATACATAAATAATTAATTATACAAATCTCGGAGAAGAAGTTTACGTGCACCGATTTATATATCACAGAATAAATGTTTTTTTTTTTTTTTTTTAATTTAAAAAGTTAAAAAGCAAACCGCTACCGCTACTGACATTTGTTGATACCTTCATAATATGTACTACTAAAGCTAAAATTTTTATTAATTTAAAATCGGAAAGGTAACAAGTTATTTAACGTATGATTTAATGTGTAAGAAATGTGGAACAGCAAATGTTTATGTATCGTTTTGTTTTTAAGTTGTGTATTGCGTCATTTTTTCACTGTTTCTGTATTTAACACTTTGAATGCATTCTTTAAATGCAAATAAAATATCATTTCTGCACGTATTTACGATAATTAAAATGAATAAAGTTATTTATCTAAGTATGAACATTGTACATATGTAGGTATAAGTACCTAATAATATAAGTACATATTTTGTGCTTAGTAGGTTATACATATACATCATGCCTACATACATCACCTATCTCATAAATACTTGTACATTTATTATGATTTAGGTAGGTATGCATTTTAAAATAAAAACTAGAAAAATTGTTAAAAATCCTGAAAGTAAAATATCCGTATTTTTTATGCCTTTTCATTTTCAACACAATTTTTCTATTCCAGCATGATTTTTTATATTCGAGATATTTTTGTTTTTGTATTTGCTTAATTATAAATTCTCTCCGCTTTTTAACTGAAGATTTATATTAATTTAAAAGACGTCCTCTTTTGCAAAAAATTAATTAATATTTAATAAAAACATTTAAACAGAAAAAAAAGTGCTGCTGAGTGTTCTATTAAAGAAATAATTTGTATTCAATAAGAGATTTAATAAAATAAAAAACAAAAGGAATTCGATATAGAATTATCTATTTTTTAAAGATGTAAAGTTTAAATATAATGCAAAAATATTTAAGAAATATTACGCAATATTTCTCATTAGAAACAGCACTTGGTAGGTTTTTTGAAAATAATTTGTCTATAAGCTATTCAAATCTGCAATTGATAAGGATAAAAGGATATAGGATTAAGAAAAAACTCTTTAAATGATATGATATGATATGATATGAACAATGATATTTTTAGTTTTTTTTTTATTCAGAATTGATTTGAATTTTAAAAGTTGTTTTTTTCTTTATAATAAACATTATTTAACATGTCATATAACTAATCGAGTTCTTATCTAAGACATTTTACTCAAGAATTTATTGAGCTTCAAGCGATATTAGTGATACATCTATCAGCTGTCGCAAACAAAGCAAACGCACTCAAATAACATACAATTAAGTACAATACAATAATTATCGTCATTTGTCATGAAAAGGAATTTTTTGTTGCTCCAATAGTAATCAACAAAAATAACAATTATGCACACGTGCTTGGTCGCCGGTTATATATACATACATATGTAAGTATATGACAGAATTGGGATTGAATTGAAAAGATGCAAATCAGAATTTATGATTCCATTATTTATAAATGTTATAGATTTCTCTGTACGTGTAGGTCTAGTTTTAAATATGGGCGTACAAACATTATTTATGGTCTATGATAAAATGAGGTGTTGTGCAACTCAACTTAATCATATATTATTCTGTCAATTATACGAAATTCCTTAGAGATATTGATCAAAATGTCTTTGGAAAGTTAGCGTGTCCAAACTAAATGCATTAAATAAATATTAAATATAACATTCCATTTCGATCCAGTTTTACTAACAATAGGTGATGCAAATTTAACCATAGTGCGTAGGTGGTATAGAATAAACTTACAATATATTTCTAATAAATTTCTCTCTAGTCAGAGTTTCAATCTTTAGAATTTATTGAACAATTCTATAACTAAAAAATTACAATTTATTAAATAATTTAAATACAATATTGATGATATGTAGTCTGACTAGGTTATAAATACAATCGAAATATAGCATATTATTTATACTATCATGATAGTTGATAGATAAATATTGCATTTAATTTAAATTATATTTCGATCTAGTAATAAATTTATATAATGTAGTGGTATGAACTGTACTAAAATTGTTTTATTTAATTAATTTAAAATATATTTTAGACTCATACATACATACATTATATACATACATTAAATACATACATACATTACATAGATACATTACATACATACTTTACATACATACATTACATACATA
>JANSTT010015218.1:0-68570 GCA_026745375.1 Platyura marginata | reverse complement strand
TAAATGGTGCCGGCAGTGCGTTTGGATAAAGTACGAGTACGGCTGCCATACCATTGACGACAATTTTGTAATGTATTGAACAAAATAGCAAAGTCATTAGAAATAAATGCTATTTCTTAAGTCCATCGCAAAATATTTTCATTGACTTTGAATTTGTGCAGTGTGCACTATTATTTTTGAGTCACACAAAACGTTTCAAGATGCATTTTTAACAAAGCTAATTGGATTTAAAGCTCTTGATCTAATATCAGGTTTACCAAGCTTCCAACCATAGTTATTAATAGATATTTCGTTAAATGTTGTATTAAATGTTAGAATATGTAAAAAAAAAGTTTAAATATTTATAAATAAAAATGCGTTTGTTAAGTTGTGTTTATAAATCAAGGAATAACCGAGCAAATGAATAAGGACAAAATAGATTTTCCTCTTATTTTGAGTTGAAGCGCATCGTAGCAAATAAAGAAGTCCACGAACACTTTTCCGAAACGAAACCGAAGCTTCCACTATGTATGTATACTTGTATAGTTATATACATTCTTTTTTCCTAAAGCCTGAAAAGTGTAAGCAAAGAAATGTTAATAGTTTCACTTCATCAGCATACAAGAAAAAAAAAGTTTCTGATGATCGGTGCAATACTTGGTTTCGAAGTTCTGCTGGATGAAGGAGTGTCAAGATTTCAAAATTTAAAAGTGACCATGTTTTTCAGTTACGAACGGGTATCCGATTGCGAATTGACAAAAAAAATAAATTTAAAAATGATACAGAAAATACAAAAGTTCCACGATACACTCAAAAACAAATTTCCGTGGAATCTTACATGAAACTAACGCTATCTTATACATTCTCATATCTGATATATGTATATATGTATGTGTGTCTGGTGAATAGTTGCGAAAAACTTTTTAAGATTCTTTCCTTGATTTAGTATACTTGGCATCGTATTAAACACGATAAGATAAATCCAATGTTAATGTTATTTACCAATAGGTACAAGTTTAAGTCGCAAATTGCAGAGTCATTCGTATCAAACAATTTTATCTACAATACTATTAAAATGCCGGAAGATGCTACCGCGGAAGATTGTCTAACAAATATATGTAAGTACAAAACATTAATATTATAAAACTTATTATGAAAAACAATCTATTAATCAACATGAATTTACCGTTATACCCAAAAGACTTTCAGTGACTTCACATTTTAACGCATATGATGACGTCAAACTTAAGGCGTTTGGGTACATCCTTTTTTAAATTTTATAAAAAACTCTTTTAATGGTGTCATTAAACGAAATTATGCTTAGTAATTGCATTTTTACGACTATTGGAATTCACTCTACAAAACAAGTGTCAGTCTTTGGAAAATGATTGCTGATCAACATGAATGATGATGTACCACCAATAACAATTTATTTAGCAATATTCGCCATTTTAATTGTCGGATGTTTTCTGGCCGTGAAATGGACAACATGACTACGTATTACAAACGAGTATATAGCTAGGTAGGTATAGAGGTATCCATTCTTAGTCATTTGTAGTTATGTATAAAAATTTTATTTAACTTTGTTCTCTATATTTTGGTCTCATCTCATCGTTGGATAGCAATTAAAATTAAACAGAAATAGCAAAATCTCCAATATAAATTATGATACACAGGTAATATTTAGTCATTTACCACGTTTACATGCTGAGTTGAATCCTGGTTGAATTATCATGTAAACGTGAGTCGTGTCAAAATAGGGTTGACTCGACTCCTCGACTCGATTCTATTTTTCTTACTGGATTGAGTTGAAATGGTATCATATAAATGTGAGTTGAATATTAACTCGATCCTAACTTGATCTTTCAACTCTGCATGTAAACGTGGTAAATATAAAGAGCGCAGCAGCAACTCACTGATGCATTTTTAAAGGAATACCGGGATTCATCACATTTTTTGTGGCAGTCCAGAAAAATACAATTTTTTTAAGCTTTTAGCTATACTTTATTTCCCTCTTCTATCATATTTTAGTGCAATTTTTGAAATTATTGGTGTTATTTGGAATTGGAAAATTGTCCATCGTGGTGAATAAATGGTTACGATTCTGGTGGACAACCACATATATTGGTTAAATTTCCGGTATCGACAACATTTTCAAAGAGATTACTTTTGAAACGAATAGAAGGTATTTGTGATATTTGTTTAGTTTATGGGCCAGTGATCGACCTAGGGGCGGATAGTTTGAAATTCCATCTTAAAACAGAGTAAATCTCTTCCAACCACAATTTAGAATATATGAATAAATTATAGTAAATTAATGTATTACGAAAGCTGCACAAGTTGTCAAGGGAAGAAAAGTGAAAACTTCACCATAAATAGATCTTAAACGTAACGTTGGTTCTGATTGGCCCCAAAAAAAAATGTAAATATTAGTTTCTATCTAGATATTTTCTATATCTTTGTTTGTTATTTACATACATATAGTACATAATAAAATATTTTAAGAAATGCTTACGTAACTTTTTTGCTAGGTCCAAATAAATATGATCAGAGAATCGTAGCATACAAAATATAGTTATTATGTATTTTTCACTCTTCAAACTCCAACATTCGTTTTTTAATTAAATGTTTATATATATATATATATAAAATACATAGGTAGTACATGAGCACAAATTTTTATGATTTCAGAAGATTCAAGGTTGCTTGATTATAACTTTGACTATAGGTAGGTAATTGGTTTTTTTTTTTTTTATTTAAAGAAACACTAAAATTATCTATATATACATACCTGCCTTATTTAAAGAAATCAATAAAAATAGAAATAATAATGGACCTAAATTGAGCCACATTGGAGCCCTGTTTCGTTCAATCATCGTGTTTTCCTGAAACAAAAAAGAATTTTAAATTAGCATAAAATAAAAATGTTAAATGTGCATTAAACATTTTAAACGATCATCATTTTTAAACGGTGATCGGATTTGTATAACTAAATAATTAATCCAATTCATTTATTACAAATTTTATGATTTTTAATTGATGGCATTTAATATTAATTGGTCTTCAAAAAATTTATATTGGAACAAACTGAAATAATACACAAAAATTGATTTTATAGTGTAGAAATACATTTTTGGTTCCCAAAAAATTATATTACAAAATTTCCGTATTAATCTTTAACATAAGTACGTTTTGTTTTTATTTCTTTATACTTTTTAATCTGCAAACTCTCTATAATATAGAAATATATCGCCAGCCTAGAATTCAAACCACGTATCAACCACTTTTTCCAAAAACTTCTTTTTAATCGATATTCGATGTATGGTGGTTTGCTTTCTAGGCCAACGATATAGGAAATGGCAGATATGCCTATGTCAAGAAGCATAAAGAGCTGTTATTCAACTTTCAAAGCTTTATAGCGGTATAAATTATAATTACTTAAAGAAACAAAAAAAAGTTCAGTCTTTTGGGCAACAATTAAAAATTAATGGGTCAAGGACAACATTGAGTGAATTTAGGGTCATCCGACCGAACTTACCCGAATTATTTATGCAAGAACAAGTTTTGTTAAGTTATTTGTAAAGTTATCGACTTATCAATCATTTTCATTTGGGCACGAAACCGACCAAATGGCTGTGATAGAGTTAATGCCTTTGAAATGGGAGGTACCGGGTTCGATCACTATCTAGAAATATAATATTAAGTGTTTTTCTTTCGTACGCAGTTTGGGTCGAGTGGGTCGGATTCCTCTTTACAACTGTAGGTCTTAGGGCATCATTTCAGGGAATAATTGCTAAAAATTGTCGGTTTAACGAAACATTTCAAATGTTACAAAAAAACCTCTGATGTATGAGAATTTGTGGAATTTACAGTGTTTTCAACCGAAATGATGTCAAAAAACAAAGATAGAGACTAACCACTGGGTGTATTAAGAAAAGCTCTATCAAAACGGAAGCTAAACTATTAACAATGTGAATTTCTTGGCTAATAATTCCATAAGATAAATAAATAACTTGGGCACGAGATAATACCTCATGGGTCGCACACAATATTTTAGGTACCAACAATATTATTGTAGTTTCTAGAACTATCAATTTTTGAAATCTCTAAGTATTGTTCACTTAAAGTACATTCTTATGATATGTACGTACATATCTCAATCGATGTTCGATGACATGTATGTAATACCTCCAATTACTAAGTGGTAAAGCAGATTGCAAATAATGTAATTTCCCGTGTTGGTTATTGTTGACGCATTTATCTGTTTTTGCTACCAATTAATTGCATTATGTTAAGTCTTCACTTCACTTGAAATAAATCGCTAATAATACCCAAGAAATCCCAAAACAGAGTGTGAGTAACAGTTTCGTAGGGGGGAGGGGCAAGAAAAATTCATTGAAAAATACACCGGCTCAACTTGGTACCGTTAAACTCAGAGTGTCAATGTCATGAGAATACAGACACGCGGGCTTATGACACTTGATTTTAGACCTAAAAAGCTAATAAATTCGATCTCACCACGAAAATTGCAATTCAATATTTTATGGAAGGTCATTATCATTGTTATTATTTTACAATCCTTTAAAGCAAATTAATAGTTGTAGATTTTTCATGAACCAAGATTGTTTGGCACGTACTTTTTGTATTTAATCAATTTACAATTTAAGTAACATTTGACAGTATTGATAGTATTTCTCGTGATAGTTTTCGGCAGCAACGTCAGAGCAAACCATTTATCTTGATTGACAGTTTTACTTGTAATTGTTCTGACACAATGTAGGTACCTATTAGGTCATTATACAGTTACCTATGCTTGACCTTTTTGTTTGGTTTTGTGAACGCTTGCATAATTATCGATTGATCTTCGATCCAAATACACTTAATATACAAACATTTGTAATGAAGCCATCAGTGGGGGCTTTATAATCAATTGATTGCAATTAAATTAAGTCAGACAGTATATAAAAGGAGATTTGACTCCTTGGAAAAGACTCAATGTGTGTGGAGTGGAGATATACCCACATAACAAGAAAATTATTTCTTTTTTTTTCTTAAACTTGAAATAAAATATAATATTAAACAACAACAAATTACTCGACAACGTACATATATGTAGGTGTTGGGCATGCATGAAAGGCCATTCTGGAAATTTATCAAATTAAATTAATTTACGCTGTCTATAAGCAGGCAGGAATACCCTCCTCTAGCAATATAATATGCCTATAATGTACTAATATATCGTACAAGAGACGAAAATGGAGACGGGGACGGTAAGTAAAGAGGTGATTGAGTGGAAGCCACTTTACCTTTCTGGTAAATTCTTTTAACATTATGGTTTTTAATTTAAAACAAAAGAGTGTACGATTTAACTTGATGATCAATGACAATATTTATTCTAAAAGAATACAAAAATTCATATATGGACTTAACATCCAATGTAAGTTGTATGACCACATCATATAGTTATAGACGATAAGAATTGTTTGAAGATATAAAGATGTACCTACATAGTGTAGGTACCTATTGCAGAAAATATAAGCCATAATTCGAAATAACTTTATATGTATTATTAAAGGCTTATAAAAGAGTACAAGCACAATGTACATCGCTATGTTTCTCATAATTCGACTCAACACTTGGAATGTACTTAACGGAATATTTACTGAAAAGAGTAACTTTGTTCTGAGGTAGGGCAGGTTGGTATGTGATAAAACTTTTTTTTTTACCATCTTGCAGTACAATTCATATGCATATTACGGTATTCTCTGAAATCAAAGTGTGTAGTAAATAATTACAGAAGAACATTTTGTTGTAATTGAAATTGGAAAAATAAACAAGTTATTGTTTGCCTTTAAATAGTTTAAAGGTGTTTCTTTTGTGTTAGTTTAAAACTGGCAGCAATTATTCAAAACACATTGTTGAAATGCATTGCTTTAGTTTCGATTCTTTAGATTTAGACTTTTAGAGTATAGGAAGTTAACAATGGTTTGTCATTTTGACTATAAATCTGTTTAAATCAACCAATAAAAACAAAACTTCCTTGTCTGGATAGAAGACATGAAAAAGGCTAAAATAGTTTTAAATACTTACATATTTTAATTACCATTTTTCGTTAATCCTCATACATATTATGATATAAATTTGATAAAAGCCATCATGTTTAATGAACATCTGTTAATTGCGGTGTAATTATAATTTTAAGCCTATTTTGTGAATTATTGAGATGGTCTTATGATTCATATGAGCTGGACGAAACTAATGCAGGCTACTTATATGGTCTAACTATAACTGTAAATGATGACGTTACAGCATTAAACAGTTTATTGGACGACGGTCAAGTGCAAGTAAATTTTAAGATTTTGACTAAATCGAAATTTCCTAACATATCGATGGACGGGTCGGTCAAATATTTTTTTTCCAACAGATATTCGAAGCAACTAACTGGGACACAATGGTCCAGTAGTTCAGGAGATATGATTTAGTTAAGGAACTTTCATAAGGGAAAATTGGGAAAATCTGAACAAAAAAATGTGTTTTCCCGAATTCCATAAATTTTGACGTTTTTAATTGATTTGTGAACATTTCAAGTGATTTGTAGAATTTCACATGTATATTTCCATAAATTCACTATAGAACGCCTGAAAACGGTTTAAATTTGGGACAAAAAAGGAAATTTGATTTTAAAACATTTTTAAAAAATACTTAACGACGAGATAGACCTGGCATTTATACATCGTTGGATTCGTACAAGGTTCAGCTTTCATTTTCGTGAAATTTCGAAGTTAAATTGAAATGAAAAAAATGGAATTTAATTACGAAGTAGCATTTTACTTTTGATTACTTCATCTCGATACTTTACTTTTTTCCACAAAATAAGAGGCATCCAACAGACAGCCCACGGGCCAAATTCTTCTCGTGGCTTAAGTTTGTTTAATTATTTTTTTTATTTAATGTCAAACCTGCAGTCCATTAAAAATCATTTTAGTGATAAAACTAATAACAAAATGAGGGTCGTACCACAATGTAAACGACGATTTATTGTATAAGTATACATATATTGTGTATTACATCAAATTATGTTGATTTGTGAATATTTTTTTTTCAAAAATTTGAAATGCTAATATTCATTTATGTTGTAAAACAATGAAAAATCTCTCTTTTGTAGTTTTTGACGATTGTCAACACTACAGTTTTTTTTATTAAAATACTTAATAGAAAAAATTTCGAAAAATGATTTTGGAATATAATTGTATTACAAAAATATTTATAAAAACATTAATAAAATCATTTTGTGACAATATTCGGAGGTACATCCTATGTACTTAGCATGACAACAACAAAAAATATACTTTACGCATGATATTTCTTAATTGTTAAAATGATAGAATATAGAGCTATGTAGATACAAAAATATACGCTAATGGCGAGATCTCTGTGTCCAAAGAAAAATAAATTTTAACGAAAAGTTGGCAATAAGATGAAACACAATATTTTGCTGCGCAAACTAATAATATTTTATAATAAAACTCGTTTCTGTTTATTTTCTGGTTAAAATGGACATTACCTGTTTTTTGTTTAACAAGTTTTTTATAAAGTTTAGATAGATAGGTTAAGTATCCCAGGCTATTAAAGTCATAGGCTAATTTATATGTAATGGCTAATGGCCTTGTGTTTTATAAAAATATTTAAGATTGTATACAAATAATATGACAAAACAGTTCTACCCCAAAAAAAATTCTCTTGTATTGTATTGTTTTAATAAAGATAAACATAATGCAATGCAAAAACTGACTAACAATCATGTCAACAATGTTACATTTAATCTCAAAATAAGTTTACATTGTTATTTTGCCGGGGACGAGATAGTTATGTACATGGGCGCCCCCGTGGGATAACAATAAAAAAACAAGTCATTGCCACAAGTCTCTACAAACTGAATGTGAACAATTTCCAATTATTTGAATGCCATAGTTAAAGTATTAGTGTTGTGTGAGAGGCAAGGAAAAGATTTTCTTTTCAATAAAAATTATCAGATTCATTTTTACATTTTAACCACAATTCTACCAACATGTAACAAAACAGTAGATATATTTAGAAACATTTATATGTATTAACCCTTTGTGGTCGAGAATTATTTTGTTAATTTTGGTCTACAGACTCCGATAAGATGAAAACGATTAACGCGTTTTCATCTCCATGCAGTAGTTTCTTCGTAGCTGAGCTTTTCGTTTTTAAAAAGTTAATATGTAATTATTACTAAAAAAAATTACTGCCCAATTGAAAAGAACATAGTTTGTTTAGTAGGGATATTATCGTCATTTAAAAATTACATTTTTTAAATTAGAAATATGAACATTGAAATAAATATCCATCAAGTTACGGCGTACATTTGAATTATTGATTAATACCTACTATAATAATAGTTTAACATCATCTAGCAAAGAACTACAGAAGAAAAAAAAACTGATGAAAGTACTGGAATTCGAATTCGAAAAAAAAAATTCCGGTCATTCAGTTCATGATTATTAATAAAAAATTAAATTTTAAGAGAGAGCGGAACAGGAACAATGAAATAATGCATTATAATATGTATACGCATGAATTAAAAATTATTAATAAATGCGTTGGCGACGACCGACTTAGAAAAGCTAAATTATTTCTTACAGAAAACTGTAAAGTTTGCAGATGTATGTACCTATGTATATGTATAATGTGATGATATGGCATTTATTGTTCAGCTATTAATGGAACCGTAAGTATAAAATTATTGAATTTATTAAAATCAACTTCTTTCGTCACTAATAGATACCGAAACAACAGTAAATGGATTTGATCTTTGGAGTCATTGATGATAATATAGTTCAAATTTTCGCGAGTTTACTGTATGAGTCTACTTATGAATAATATAATATAATAAAGAAATATCTAGGTAGGGTAGGTCTTCCTATTGTTCGGCCACCTTCAGCTGGTCACTTTGATCACAAAAGAAATATAGTTAGAGAAGAGTAATTGTACTACATAAATAATAATTAGATCATTTTTATAATCAAGTGATCAAACCACGCAGCCACATTACCCCTTCCCAGTGCCCAGCGCAATCATTAGACAAAAGTCACATAAATCTCACATGAAAACTGAACACGACGATCAGATCTGAAATTTAAAAGAATTTTCTTTTAAGAGAGATTCAGACGATGATTTAGAAGTAGAATTAAGTACTTTGATCATAAGTCATAGCTGGAATAACAAGAAGATATTGCTAAATAAGTGAATCTTATTAAATATATGGTTTTGAAAAGAAGCATATTGAATGGGTTGCTTGAAATCTGGTTGAAATAAAGGACTTTGTTTTGAGGTGTTATGTGGTCTCTTGATTTGAGTTCGGTACTGGTTTCTATTTTGTTCTATGTTTTTAATATTTTTGCACTAGTGAAATCATACTTATTTTTAAAATAAAAAATAAAAAATTATTTGCAAAATTTTTAAAATTTAACAAATTTAAATAACAGTGACGCTTAGAAGTTACTAATATTTAGTAATCTTAGCATAAATTTGCGTAGTTCTCAAGTGTTCGGCTATTAGAACATTCACCCTATACAATGAAGTTCTTCAAGTTTTGTAAAAGAACTTCAATGTTCTGTATAGAGCCGTCTTTTTATATATTATCTGTATATATGTGTGTATTTTGTACACAAAATCAAAATGCAATAAATTCGAGATAAATGTGTGTACCTATGTTGGTACGTTTATTTATCAAAGGTACAATTACTGTTCGATTTTGACCACTACTAAGAACATTCTATTAGAAAAAAATCACAAAGGTAATGGCGCCGGCTGCAATAGATTTTTTTTAAAACTACCACGTGATAAGCGAAAATAGACGACATTTTCTTCTTGGTGGGATCTATTAATTCGCATGTGATATTTTAATAGAATCAGCACGAAACGTTAGAAAAACGAAATATTCCATAGTGGTATTGATTTTTCAAGGGGAAATACGGATAGGTCCAGCGCATATGAGAATAAATTTGTATATTAAGTATAGGTATCTGCATAAATGAAGCTGACGAAAAATCTAATAACGAAATGAAGAATATAATATATTAAATAAATATGTATATATATATATATATCTATATATGACGATATATATAAATAAATAAATATATATATATAGATGTATGTATCGCTGCACATATATATTTACAAGTTTTATAAAATCATCAATTTTATCCATAAGACGAAGATAGGTATCCAAGAAGAAAACACGTTTTACCGGCGACGATTTTATTTGCATAGCCAGATATAAAAGGTAAACGTACCACTAACAATATTTTATATTAATTTATTCTTGTATAATATACTTATCCTTATTCCAACTTATTGTATCTTATTGCGTTCACATAAGTTTTTTTTTTTTATTACTACAGAAAACAAGAGATATCCTTTTTGGTATGCAGACAATCCACTTTCATTCACTTCTTTTTTTTTCATCTCCTCTTCTGGTAATCACAAAATATTCTATCACATCAATTTTTACTCACCTTTATTAATCACTAATTATAAAATTCACCAAAATCTATTATTTCATAAAATTTCTTGCACTTTCGGTATATAAATTATTTATGTTCTGATTTATTTTATATCCGTTCTAATAAGATTATCCTTATGCTAATGGTACACTGATGGTAATGCTGTTAGCACAATGAAAAAGAGGGCCGGCAACAATATAATAATCAAATAAACGAGAGACTCGAGATTTTTCATCTCTGCACGTATTTATATAGCATTTGAGAAGACAGAGAAAAGCAGAATATTGAAAAAAAGTGGGATGCAGGAGAAACAAAGAGGGGGAATATAATGAAATTAGAGACATCATCATCATCCAAGAACATAGGAGAATTGAATATAAGAAGGAATAAGAGAAACATCACTTGAACGTGAACTTGAATTACACGTGTGAAATTAAAACGTGAAATATAACGACAAATTAATATTACATATAACTTTGTGTATGCTTGCATATTAAATACCAATGGATACGTAACATGCAGCTACGGTATGCATCAAAAATGTCTATAAAAATATTTCTTTTATTTTTTCGGTTTTTTTTTTTTTTTTTAGTTGGAAGACATTAGGTTGTGGGTTAATTGAACTGAAATTTGGTAAAGAAACTGTTTTGCTTGAGTGAAATTATCCAAACCAAAATGAAATTAACCGTTAAGACATTTCAAAATACATACACATATTATACATAATATATAGGTATTATAAGAAACTACAATCAAAATTAATAACGACTTATATACACAAAAAAGAATTTAAAATTAAAAAAAAAAAAAAAAAAAAGAGGAATACAAAGTTTTTCAAATTAATTTAATTCTCTTGAATGTTTAAAATAATTCTTTGCAATAAATTTAAACCATATATGTATGTACATTGTACATAAGTAGTAAACCTTAAAATATACATATAATGAAGATCCAGAACATTCTTTTGTGGTATTAATGTAATAAATAGTAATATTTATTAGCAGTTTATAAAAATTTATTTTAATTTTTATGTAGAATTATACCAGTTTTGCGAAATATGTCCGACGTATAAGTGCTAACAATTTTAATTTAATTATTTAATTTGTTTAAGTATACTTTTCTTTGGAATTAATTAGTTTATCATACCAAATTCCCTACTGCTCATTGCTCATTATTTATAACCACAGAGAGAGAGAGAGAGAGTTGAATAGTATACCTCCTCAAATAGTGTGCTACTATTATTTAAAATGTACCAAAATTTGGATCTAATCTCATCCATGCCATGAACAAAAAAATTGCTGTGGACCACCAGAGAAACACCAGAGTTTAGTGATCAATAAAATTCCGAAAATCTAGTGTTTGAAGATGAGGAAGAAGATTTTGACGAGGAACTTGAACTAGTTCTTCAGGAAGAATCGTCAATGGTTAGTTATGATCACTTATCTTATAGAATGGCTGATGGTAATTCATGTGAAACTAATGGCTAACGAGTCACATTAACAAATATTTATTTGTGAAGGTATACATTTTTATTGTTCATTTATTTTAGTTCACCCTGGTATACTATTTGGATACTAATCCAAATAGTATACCAGGGTGAACTAAAATCACTGATAGAATTTTCTATATAGTGTACCATGGTATTATAATCGGCACTCTACGGTACTACAGGCATAGCGATTTGTACTTCTAGGTATAAGAATTTTAAAAGTTTAATCTACAAATAATCACTTGAATTCTTATAATCATGCTACTCTCTACAATGTAGCTACTATAGTTAGAATATTTGTAGTTGTACATATGTTTTTGTATCTTATCTGTGTCCTAAATCTACATTTTTTGGCATCTTTTCTGTTTTTTAGAGGGTGTCCCACCAGATGAGGGAAATCCTTTCAGGATGTCTTTCTGTGAACAATTTAAGCAAAAGATTGTACTGGAATTTTTTTTAATTTAATTTTACCTTAAAAAAATACACCCTGAAAGGATTTTCCTCATCTGGCGGGACACCCTGTATATATTCGAGAGTTTTAGCAAACAATGACAAAAAGTCAATAAAATGGATTTTGAGATAATAAATGATAAACACATTTATAAAGTTTTATCGAATTGTCAAAAAAAGATATTTTCGAAACTTTTCGAAATGATTTGTGTTTGTATGGATGTTTCTCGGTGTTGTATTTGAATATTATGAAGAAAGCTTTAGATGTTTTTTACTATTTCTTGCTACTTACAAATAGCCACTGTTTATACGGAAATTATGAGTGTTCGGGAAGCAGAAATTTTATGTGGATGTTAAGAAACAAACATTCGAATGGCATCATCTCGATTTTCTCAATTTGGTCACTTTTTGGTGTATGTGTATGATGGACGCAAAAATGTCAATACCCGAGAAATTTCAAGCTCGAGTATCAAGATGCATGAAAGTCCTTTGTCTTGACTATTCTTATGTTTTTTAATTATTTTTTTTATTAATCTTTTTGATATTTAAAAAATGTTTAAAAAATCTCCCTTCATGCAAAATAGCCAATCCAGCTAATCCGATACCAATTAATTGGTCCATTAAAATGTCTTATAGTGGATGAAACAGTATGACGGGTAAAAGATCACAATCATATTACAAAATATAGATACAAAGATACAAAGATATATAAAAAAACAAGATAAATGTGTGACTGCTATTGCAGAGACGTTGCATCCAGGTTCTGAAATTTCTACTTTTTATGATTGTGACTAATACACAGCAGTGATTTGCTCAATTTTGTTTTCCTTTTTCCAATACAGTAATGACATTATGGTTTTTGCTTCAATTACTCAGAAATGGGGTTGAAAGACTTCTTATATGAGACTAACACAACAGCAATATTGTTGATCAATTTTTGTCTCGAATTTTAGTGTTTCTTTTTCACATTCGCACAGATAGGGGTTGAAAGGGATTGATAAATATAAAAGAGTGGTAATTTTTTTGAATGATGGTATCAAGGATTGTTTCAGAGTACTGTGCTAAATTATGCATTGCGCTTCCATATGGGAACATTTATTTCTTAAATGTAGATAATTTTGAAGATGATACGAGTAAAATTTTCATTTATAAAAATTATATACAACCACCAATGATTACTCTATGTACACAAAACCTCTTAAAAGTGATGCGTCAACTAAGGAGGAGATGCCGGTATTCTAAGTACCGGCAGCATTAAATCTCACACGAATTCACATATTTTACTGCACCCCAAGGAACAATATTGGGGCTTTCTTCAACTTTGCTTCAAGTTGATCACTTTTAAACGTCGCTAGTAGGTACTCTAAACGTTTCGATAGTGTTACTTTGTTTTATTTTTGCTTAAAATATTCTCACTTGAGAAGCGCCTGGAAAATGTGGGCAATAAAAAACAAGGAATTTTCTTGAATATCGCAAATCATAAGTGTAATAGAAGTAATAATAAAATACCGCAATAAGTAACTTGTTTCAATAAACAAATAAAATAAATTAAACATTCAGAAACACAAAACTGGAATCTTTAGAAGACAACAATTTTTTGTTATAAAATTATTATAAAAGTTTAAGCCCATTTTTTTTTCTATCCACTATAAACACCCGGAATCTATAAATCATAATTATTTATTGCTCAAAAATGTTTAGATTTACAAATTAATTCAGTAAAGTCAGTCTTAATTTTTTCTTATGTACCTACGATACTAAATTTTTTAAAACAAATACTTAGCTTCAGTTTACTATACTTACTTTTATCTAATAATTGTCTGACTGACATCTGTTGTTGTTTCAACAAGCACCCTCGATGCAATTTTGTTGTTGAAAAAATATAGGACATTTTGTGTTTAACGTGTGGGGTAGGATAATTACTCAGAAAACATTGACAATGACTCGATGCACATAGAAAAACTAGACACCAAATTATTGCAGAGCGATAGTAACTATTAAAAAATTATTGATTTACTACTTTCTACTTTTATATGAAGTTTTTTTGGTTTTATATATATTTTTTTTTTTCGACATAATCACCACCCTCATCTTGTGTTTTATCCACGTTTCATGCAAAACTATGAAAAAAAATGAAGATTTTAGTACAAAGATCGTTCGCTTAAAAACGCGTTAAGAGAAATTTTGTATTTAAGCTTTTTGGGGTCGCAAGAGCTATAGTATTCAAAATAGGCAAAATCTTCCTCCTCTTCAACACCCCAAAAATATGTTTTTACGTATTTTCGCCCGCTAAATAATCATTGAAATTTTTGTTAAAATATATTTAAATAATTTGTTTATCTAAATCTGTATATGTTTCCAGTGTTGGTATGTTGGTATGTGACTTAACAGACACTCTGAATAAGAATGGGAATTGTTAGGCTTAAACTTAACTAACAATTACTCTATGAATAAACGAGGAACAAAGCATTCTTATTTTACTCGTGGTTGTCAACTTTTAAAATGATTGCTTTACAATACCAACCTATGGCGAATATGAAATTTTTATATATTTAAAAATTTTAAATTTCCGTTAAAATCCGGAAATTGACTTTTTTGCTATCGCATTTCTTTCGTATTACATAATACAAGTAAAAACAACATTTTGCTAACCGGAATTTTGACCATAAACTACCTAACTACAGGTTTTCTTGATATCCATCTGCATATGCGCAGGTAGTATAAAAATAGCCAGTGACATCATCATAATTGATTCTTCTGTTATTAAGCCATAAACATGAAATATACAATTTAAACACAAAGGTAACATCAAAATAATTATTAATAACGCAAAAACTGTTTGCTGAAGAAGGGTTTTTTTCATTAATTTTTTAACAATAAATTTAATTTTTCTATGAGATCATTATTGACACATTTTTATATACCATAAAATTAGTCATACCGCACTAACATCATATTAATTGGATAAGAATTTTTCAGTTATTTTTTTCCAATGATGAATCCATATCAAAATACCAAAATTATTGGCCAGAGACTTTTATTGAAGATTTAAACTAAATCCAACTATAGAAAATATTTATTGCTATTTAGAAATGGTTATGTATTAATAAATATTACATTTTGTATATATGTAAAGTTATATTGTATATAGTAGGTATGTAAATAGATAGAAAAAAAACAAAAATATTTTCAAGGCACAAAAAACTGGATTTTTAGCAATGTGACCACTGCGCAGTAAAATTCGCAATAATTTCTTGTTAAAACATAAATGAATGTAGTAAATTACTGAAACTCCTAATGACGTTGAATTTGCTATCTATATCTATCTATTCTATATGATTTCATTATAAAATGTGTATATAGAAGTAAGTATTACGGGCAATCGGGCATATCTTAACCAAAGTTAATAAGTAACCGGTAAAAAAAGTATAGTCAGTTTACAGATTATATAATACCAGTATGGAGATTTATGTTCTAAATTTAAAAATAGTTAGACACATATGCAAATACATGAAAATATTATAATATAAAGTCGATTGTAGCGCTTAACGGATTGATTTCAAACTTCTTGGTGTAGAAAAATGATTATTTTTTATATAACTATAGAGAATAAGCTTAGAACTTTTCAATTTTTTTCTACAACAAGCCAATATTGAATTAATCGGCAAGTTATTAAAAATGTTTAAAAATTATTCAAAATTGATAGTAGCGTCATAATAGTACGGGATTTGGGACTTTTGAAACATTTAAATACCAACATTTTAATATTTTACTCACTTTATATCTTGTTCGATTCGCTCCAAAAACGCTAGTGTCTCTAGGAGTACTTAATAAATGTTTAGTTGGAATCTTTGTCATGAATGGGGACGAACATGAATGTCTATTTCGACGGTAGAGTTTTCTACGATGAATATTAGTATGTGTTACAAATTCCATACCAAAATTATGATACCCTTTGAATCCATATAACTATAGTTGTTGCAAACATTAATTACATTATCATTGATTGTAGGACTGAAAGGGAGATTTTTGTTACATTTTATCAATGCTTTGTTTAGGCATAAAAAAAATCACAATTTATTAATGATAGGGAATTTTGTTTTAAAGTCAGCGGGGAAAATTATTTTGTCTTGAAAATCTCTTCAATGTAATTTTATTGAAACATCTTTAATATGACGTCAAAGTTAATGGTTTGAAATCTAAAATATTTTCTGTTCCGTGTCAGGCGTTCTTTGAGTCACCTTCATTCTTCATTCACTATACGCTTTGTTTTAATTAGTCATAAATGATATTATAAAATGTATAAATGCTATGAAATATTTATTGAAGATTAAGATTTAAGTTTATTTAAGATTTTGTTAGATAAGAATATTTAAAAAAAAATAGAAAAATAAATCCTACATAAAAAAGTATAACGCCTTTTGTTTAAATATTAAGTTTGTTTTCAAAAAATTCACTTAAAATCTAATTTTACGGGTTTTTTTTTAGTTCAATATGTTAACATGGGCTGGCTGTTGGTAAGCTACAATATTGCCAAAACAATGACATGCTCAAGTTGTAGCCTTTCAAAAATAAGTAGACAAGAATATTGAAGGAATTTAGATAAAACGCTAAAATGTTCAAGTTTTTTTTTAAATCTAATGAAATAAGTTTCGCACATCTTGGCGGCCATTAAAAAAAATTCCGAAGTACAGTCAAATAATTAGGAAATCTTACCAAATAAAGGTAAAAAGATTGTTTTTATGTTGATACTGAAAAATACGTCAACAATAGGGCCACTTACGTTATTTAAAAGGGGGACTAAAGCTCACATATGAGTTGCAAAGTATATCTGTTTTTTATTTATTTATTGTGTATAAATTAAGTGCTTTATTCCTATGCAGATAATTTTTTTTTTTTAATTCAAGTTTCAAAATATCTTATGACAAATAAAAATTATTAGTCACTTTTATGTTTTTACTTTAAAAAAAAAAATAATCTCTATAGAATACCACAACAGCAAATTGAAAAAATTAATTTTTAAAATTAACACTACAATTGGATTATGTTTAATGGATTATGTCGTAAAAAATCTAAATAACAACAAGAAAACAGAAAAGAATCTTTTAAATGATTAATTTGTTGGTATTTATCTTACTTAATGATTATTTTGTATTATTATAATTATTTTTTTTTTATTTATTATTTTTACTTATATACGAGTATTATGGTTATGTGGCTAAATGCATTAATATTAAAATATTGTATTATAGCACACATATTAGCTGTCAAAATTTTTCTGTTTTCTTTTTTTTAACTATTTTAATATGTTCCTTAAAAGGTTACAAAAATATTTATACCAACTGCAATGAGTCTTTATACATACAGTTGTACAAAGAATTATTCGTACACCATTTTTATATATTTTAGCAATTTTTTTGAAAAAAATAGAACAGAATTTCCAAAACCCTAAATTTTTTAAGGGATCATTTCTAAAAATTTCAAAAATGTATTAATAAAAATGCTGCACGAATAATTCTTTATAACACTGTATACATATTTGCGGTATGTAGATCTACGTAGACAACTTATATATCACGTTTTTTTATAGCACATCAATAATCTATAATTTGGCTAACATTTTTTAAGCTTCTGAAGAAACGGCGCTTAGTTGTACTATAGAAAAGTAGAACACAAATTCTTGCTACAACGTATATCCAGATAAATTACAGCTTTGTATATAAATTTCTACATTTAACAAGTATGACCGAAATTTTGTCATCTGTCAGATAAAATTTGTGATTTTATTTCCTATAGATTATATTGTCTCTGCTCTCTGTTTTGTCTCTTCTAAAAACTATCGACAAAAGACATATTGAATGGAAAAACCTACACAATATAACACAAAAGAAACTTTAAAACTTAGATGTTATTTGAATTTAATTAATTTTAATAAAGATAGATAATAATGTAATAATAAAAATGTCGCTTCCCTAAAAATGAAATTAATCAAACAACGTATTTTACGTAGGTTTTTATCACCAATTGCTACAAATTTTCAAGTGACTTTTTGAAGAATTTTGTGATAGAAAGAAAAATTGTATGCGAAGTGTGCAAAAAAAAACGTGCTTCCTATAAACACAGAATTTTACTTTGTTTCGTCCCTGTATACTTTCATTCTATTTAGTTATGTTAATTGAATAAGAAAAGTTATGCGAGCCTTGCCAGGAAAAAATTTCTCAACTTTTGTTAAACCTGTAAGGCAGATACGAAGGGTCCTTGTAAGTAAGGGAATGAGTTCTTTCGTTTTCAAAACTATATATTTAATTAATTTCAATTTTAAATTATAGAGAAGAACTTCTCAAATCTTATATCATTTTTGACAAAATTAATTCCAAATTTTTAATTTTATAATAAAAAATAATATAAAAAGAGTGTTTTTATTTAATGCAAATGGAGAAATATTTATTTAGATTTCTTACAAAAAATACTTCCGTCTTCACCAGTTGTATTGAATTATTATTGAACAATCATCAAATTTGGTCAGTGTTATAAAATATACAAAATGTCAGACGTTCAACTCAATTTTGTTGACATGTTGCTTTAATTTCAGTTAATAATAATGATTCATAAAATATTAATAATTTTTATATAATAATTAGATAAACAAAACCATGATTTAGTATTAGAGTTAACTTAACTCTTCAAAGCATGATTTTTTTTTAAAGCATTGAGACAACAAAAAAGTTCATGTACAAAACTAATCTGACCTCGCATTGAGAACAGTAAATAAAAATAATAAAATCGATAATTAACGAAATTAAGAACCATAATAGTAATTCTAAAGAAATATTTTGACCACTCTAACACCTTCTTCGTAAAAAATGGTTTTTGAAATGTTTCTAGCAGAGTTTTAATTTAATAAAATGTTTTCAAAGTTCTAGCATTAACTTGATTAAGTAAAAACATGATTTTTGTGTTCTTACTAACTTAATTTCAAACTTACTGGACTTAATATTTTTTTGATTTTGCAGTTTTCTTCAAGAAGGAAATAATTCTGTAAGAGATATGTATTCTTGGATGCAACAATTCTATCTATGGCTTTGTATATTATGGTTATGGACGATTGATTAGGCCCGAATCAAATTCATACAGTCAAAGAGTCTCTGGTATACCTGGATACGTGACTGCTTTAATCTAATCCACAAAATATCGAATACTTATTTATATATAAGATGAGTCATGTGTTTAATGTTGTAACCGTAGCTTCAATCATGATCATGTTTATAGTGTCTTTATGAGGATGACGACCTTTGAAGGTCGTTTCAGCTGTGTTAAATTACATTTTCTGTTACCAAAGCAAAAAAAAAAAAAAAACACCACATGAGCACAATGGTTAACGTTTTATCTGAAATTTACAGTTTTATTTTCGTTGTTTTTATATTATATTATTTGCGGATGATTTGTATTATTTATTATAATACCTATAATCGCAAATCTAATAAAACTTTGTTGAGCAAACAGTGACGTATTTAGTTAAACAAGGGTCCGGCAAAAAATATTTATTTATCACGGCTTAACGGCTTACATAGAATTAGAACTAATGCCTATGGATACACTGGATTCAGACAGTTTATTTATACTGAATCTTATTTCAGAACTCTGGGAAATGTTTTGCATCGTCACATCCTAAATTTCTAACTAATATACGAGTAAGCAAATATACCTGGCTAATAGTTTGGTTAGTTGAAGAATAATTCAAGCAGAAAACTTAGATTTAAATTGTGGTGGACGGCTGTAGTTGGCTTTTTATATGAACCAAGTAAAAGCACACATATAGACTATTAATCTTTGGACGGTAGATATTTTGACATCGAAATAAATTTTTGTTGGTTTTAGAAAAAATTGTTAAAAATAAAGGATGGTTTGTTAAAAATACATATAAATAATTTTTTGAGTAAACGTTTGCACATAAACCTATACTATTTATTCCTACGCAACGTCAAATACATTATTAAACAAATAATCTGAATATACACTAAGTAGAATTGACATGCACTTTTTTAATCTTTTTGTTGGGATTGGGACTTTGTGGGACTTTCATATACGTATATATGTACATATATCTATATATAACGTAATCGCGTACGAGCTCGACGAAGTTACACGAATGTTACACAGCATGTAAAATACGAATCTAGTAATAGTCAAGTCACTCCGAGACTCCGTATTAAGGCGATACGGTAGATTAGTGCCCATTATAAATTACTAATATGTAATGATAGATACAAAATATTCCTCTCTCTACCACACTTAATTAAGATGAAGTTTCCGAGGAATTCAAAAAAAAAAACATGTAGATACTATTTTTATAAAAATGTTGTTTAGTATTTCATTGATTGATTTAACAAAATTTATGAACTCACAACCACATTTTTGTCTTAGTCTCTATTCACAGCCGTTCACATCAAATTTGAAAGATTAAGGTTGTTTTTTTGTAAAATATTTATAAAATAAAATATTTTTAAAGATTGATGTGTCACACAATTATATGCAGTGATCCTGCATAAGGTACATACCTACTTTAAATTTACGCATAATTTAAAAAAAAAATTTAGATGTGAATGGAGTGCAAATATAGCATAATAGCTACAAAATTTAAATTTACCTAAATAACATCTGACACATGCATGCATTGACAGGAATTTAAATTTTTTTATATTTTTTTTTAATTAAAAATATATTGTTTTACTTAATTATGGCAATTATGTTTAATATGATTTAATTCTTACTTTATTTAAAGACCACTCCACTTGATAAAATCGACGATACCTCTTACTGGAACATTTTGCGATAAAGCTTTGACTCTTAAATTTCTGTCTTCTGTAAGCAAAACCACTTCTCGGACAATGTATTGAGTTTTTCCTGTTGAAATAAAATAAAAATAAATTTTATTTTTTAGAGGAATAATTGGAATTTAAGGATAAGCTTAAGATTATTAACTGGAATAATGCAATTTATATATTTTAATTAGAAATTATTTCAGCTTTCGGATTAAGCGTGAAGTATTGGAAAATAATGTGGTGAGAAAACGAACATAACCAAACGATGTTTCGCAAGCAATCGTTGATTGTCACCGACGTTATTTAAACAAATAGTGAAAAACGTTTTTTGATTCCACTAAGGCCCGCAAATCGCCATTGATTTGAGCCTAACATTGAAATCATAGTTTTAAGAGAAATAAGAAAAAATATTCTTTTTTTTCAGACGGAGGTCACTGTAATGCAAGCGGGCTGACAAAACCAGAAATTAACCACATTCACGGATAGTAAGGATAACAAACTCAATGACAATTCAGCCGTGGTTGTACTGAAACATCCACTAATTAAACGAATGTTTAAAGGATATGAAACCGCTCACTACTTGTTAGATCAGACAACTTTAATAAGGGTTGAGCTAAAAGTTACCGACTACAAACATCGTATGGTTTATACGAGCAATAGTTGTTGGAGAGAGAATTTTTAAGGTTTTCCTTTGAATTCTTATCCAAATTGAAATTCCAATGTTAATACTTATTAATATTAAACATAAATGTGAGTGTCTTATATTAAGTTAAATATTTTTATTGTGACTATACCTTTTTTGCTGTCAGTATGGCTGCGGCAAAGATTCATAGCCGTCATTAGAATTTTGTCATCGTTAGATACTTGATCACACTTATCATTTTCAATTGTAAACACAAAAGAATTTAAAAGTGAACCTTTCGTTGTAGCGAATCTAAAAACAAAAAAAATCATGAAATTATGTAAAACAAGTAAATACTACGACGTTATCTGGGACGTATGGGACAGTGTAGGCTCATTAGACCAAATCATGACCTCTAGTTTTATAACTTTTCATGTTACGGAGAAACGGAGAAAAAGACAGCCCATACAATTTTCCGCTGGCGATTAGAAATGAACCAAATATTTTGTCTTAATAGACATAGTGCGGGACACTCTCCCATTAAATGAATTGCTGTTTCTATTTTCCCAAAATTTTTCAAAATGTAAGTCATTTTTTATGCTAATAGTGTGGTTGTTTTGTTTACAGAGCTGTTGTAAGTTTATCTTACTTATTTTATATGTCAGTTTTAAAAAATCCCATCATTATCGATAACACAATATTTCTTATAACAGTAAGGGATCCTTAAAACTTACGAATTTATATTTTTTTAAATTTTTGTTTCAAATACCTTACTGCTGCTGGTTTGGATTTTAAGAATGTTAAAGCATTCTGTGCAGTTGTAGCAACGCCCGAAAATTGTTTCTGATCGATTGTTATTGCAGTGCTGGCACTCTTTACAGCTCCAATTGATGAATTATTGACGGGAGAATTTTGTGTGCCACGTGATAAACCCTCCAATTCATTAATGACTAAATAAAAATAAATTCAAAGAATTAAATAATATACGACAAGGGGGTTTACAATAAAAATAACTCAAATAAATCAATAAAAAATGGATTACATAACATATAGACAGAGTGAGTGGTTGTGATTCCACTTAAAACAATATGTTTGCAATAGATATTTAATATACGATTAAGAAAGAAAAAACATCTTTACAAATGATAAAGAAAATTAATGAAACCTAAAAATTTTCTTTTAAATATATTATCAATTTTCTTACCCACAAGAGGAACAATAAGTTGATAAGTTAAAGCTTTAGCGATTGTTTGTATTTGGTCCAGAAAATCGATGTAGCAATTAGTATCTGGTATTAAATATTTTGGACGCACTTCTATTTCCAGCACAACCGGATGTTGGTTTAAAATTTCCTAAAAATGTTTGTTTTTTTTATTATAATAAATATCTCATATTACAGATGTTTAGAGATCTCTTTATAAATACTACTAATTAGTAAATGTTATATAAATTTTAAGTTCAAGACTTATGTAAGACTCAATACGTTTACGAAAAAAACTGATTCACTCATATGGAGTGTCGTATTTAGTATTAGGTTAGTTAATTATTGGCATCTATGTACGTACATACCAAGAATTATATCAAATTAACTCACCTGTAAACGTTGATTACTTTCAATCTGCGCTTTATGGCGCTTTTCTAACTCATCTTTTTGCTTTAACAATTTACTTATTTCTTTTGAATTTTCATCCGATGGAGCATATAGAGAAATAGCCGAAATTTGTATGTCCAATTCTGATGTTGCATTTTTAGAATTGGTGTTAATGGCATCATCAATTTTGACTTCAAATTCATCGTATTCATAATTATCACTAAAGGTTTCAAATAATAAATCGGGTTCATTCTTCTACAAAAAAAAAAAAACAGAACATAAAATTTTTATTAAAAATATAATAATTATGAAGAATACCTTTATTATGTTGCCTGAAATGCAAGAACTGTACTTAGTTTCATCTGAGTTAATAATCCTTTTAAATATTGGTGGATTTGAATTACATAAATCAATGTCAGCATAATTAAAGATCCTTTGAAGTCTGATTGTATTTTGAATAATATTAATATCATCATGATGTCGACAGTAAACAGGCGTTTTGTTACTCGAAGATATTGGTGTAAAGCCCATTAAGGCTATGTCCTCTGGTAACCTTACAGAAATGTAACCTTAAACAAATAAAGAATTTGTTAATTACATTTGTAAATAATTTTTTTTTTCAATATCTTTTTTAAATGTTTAAAAACGTCACAAAATGATTGGAAAAGACATTTTTTAACTCTGCGCCGCCGCTTTTAAAACAATAGTAAGAAGATTCACTATCTTATAGTCAATCTCATTCAGTACTTTAGATTATATTATTTATATAGATAGCCCATAAAGAAAAAGTAATATTAATAAGGAAAACAAAGCTTAAAAAAGTATTAATATCAAACAGAAGTTACTTACCGTCAATAAAATGCTCCGAAAAATTCCTATTATTTATTTTGAATTTTGCAATACATGTTACCAATACGGCTAACTCATTCCATGGATCGGCACTATAATTTAAAAATAAAAATGCTTTAATTCAATGAAAATCATCGGATTTTAGGGAACTTCTTTATGTTGCAAACTACAATTGGCAATTTGGCACAGAAGTCGGATTTTCCCTGGTCTATTATTCTAATTACTTACTTAAATGGATCGTCAATGTATGAAACTGGAAGAACCCAGAAATCACGATTACACTGTAGCCAATCACACCAAACCTGTAAAGTTGTAATAAAATGTATTAATAAAGACCTCTTCCATAAATCTAATTTTCAAATTAAATGTCTTAGCTTCAATTTCATTGAAAACCTGTCATCTATCCCAATCAATATTTCAGATCAGACTATTTAGCATTGCTAATTTATTATTAAATTTCATAGGGGTGACCAGCAAATATTATCCATAACAAAAGGCCATCTGGCCCAACTTTCCTCCTCCCAAAACTGAAATTTAACTTTTCTCCATAAACATTTTCAACCCTTATAGAGAACAGTCGAGGGGTGAGGAACGTTTAACACCCACACAAAGATTGAAGGGAAGAACCCTATACCACACCCTTCAGATCGATGCGTTCATAAAATTAAATTTAGTTTATGAAATTTATCAGAAAATTGCAAAATCAAAAATCTTAAAAAAATCGAAATAAAACATTTCAGGTCTCTAGCTTTCATAAATCTAGAGATATTTAAGTTTGAAGACGTAAAAAGTCAGTCCGATAAGGGAGAAATAGAAAATAAAATTTAATAAATATCTGATAATTAAAATATTACCTTAATTGCCGGTAAAATTACTTGAGCGTCTTCTTCTAGGATAACGTAATTTACATTGGTTCCATAATTTGACTCGAACGAACTATGGGCTGAAGAATTGTTCTGTTCTCTTCCATCAATAGAAAATGTATTCCTCACACTTATTATTAGTCTTTCCATCAAAATTTTGGTCATTGAAAAAAACAAGGATAAGGCAAAATCTTGAATTTCAGGTCGTAAATCACTTTTTGCACCTGAAAAATTAAAAAAAAAATTTAATAATTAAAAAATAGTTTTTGTATAAACTTTGTACTAGAAAGTTTCAAAAACATATTTCTAATGAGGGTTCTGTTGAGATTTATTTACTTTTTTTAATGATAAATGATGGCCCAATGTGACAAATTTGTATTTCATTCCAACAAGCGCAAATTTCCAAGTCGTGCAAAAAAAAAACCGTGTACAAAATATCTAAATCTAAATGCTGTTAAGATATACGAAATGGAGCAATCAGTGTCAATGAGATCAAAAAAAAAATAATGAAAGAAATTCTGTGAATTTGTTGAAAATATGATGTGCAAAGTTTTATATTTGTGGACTTAACACCAAAAAGTCCAGACAACCAAAAACATATGGTTCCATACAATTATTCCCATTATTATACTGACGTGAGAGACCAAACATTATCATCATTCCATATATTCCACTTATTCATCATAAATATTTTCAAAATTTCAAATGATCGAAATCACCATTTGTTGTAGAATAAAGTGAAGTTCAAACCAAAAATATAATTTTTAATTTCTTTTCATAATAATTGAAGTCAATACGAGTAATAATGAATATAACAAATCAATAAATACAAATTAGTGCAAGGTACAGTCCTTCCCCTATTATCTATTTCTACATCTTTATTAGTTGATATAAATACTATATATAAGTATATATATATATCTCTATAAGTACATACATATGCTATAAACATACTAATTAATTCTAGAATTTTTTTTTCTCAGTGTAAAACGTGTAGAAAATACAAAAACGCCACTATATCTCACAAAATGTTTTTATTATACATACTCGGTATGTAACATAGATAGTTACTTGTGTGGACGCAAAAATATTGAATTTATGTTGTTGATTTTTCAGTTACAATTTGTTCTCTCTATTTTTACAACGCATATTTTAATCTTTAATGTATAGAGACGGTTCATACCCTAATTATTCTTTAATTCTGCTATATTTTATTAGGTATTCTTTAAACTTTCAACAAACCATGCACAATATACCTGTGTTGAAATAAAAATACATTTTTTTTTTTTTTTACATAATTGTATAAACAAATTCTTTTCATACATTAGACCAGACTATCATCATATAGGTAACTACAGTTATAAAATTACATTGAAATATATAGACGCCTCACTGGTTGAAAATTCTACATTGTGGCGCCATTGTAAAAAGTACCCATATCAACTTTATAATGTACTGCAAAGTACATACATACATACATATATGTAATATATATGTACATATGTAGATAATATAGTTTTGTATCAATATCAGATTTTTATATATAGTTTTGTTATGTTTTTCGAACACTTTCGTTCTTATTTAACAACTTAACAATACAATATTCTATTCTTTGCAAATTGAAATTGTTATTTGTCATGATCATTCCATCATTACAACAGCAAACAAAGAAGTTAAGGCCGATAGGTCATAAATGTTAATGTCAATGCTCCAAGCGACCTTGAAGCAGCCTTGTTATTTCTACTTCAATTAACTTGGTGCTGCTGATGTTCTGGTAGTTTTATTCTGCGCTTGGATAATATAATACCACAATACATAGACACCCAAATGTACTATAAAATGTACAAATAATGATAATATTCTTATATTGCTAAAAGAGATAAATCTAACCGTCATATCAATTACATAGAACATAGATATATACATATGTACATATATACCTATTTTATATAAAAGAATGGAGATTTTATGTTTTGCCTAATTTATTTATAAGTATACCCTTGGGTGGTATGGTTTAACTAACACCCCCCATTGGACATACATAATTTCAACACAAGTCCAGGCATAATCTTATTTTGATAATTAATTTTGGGGTATGACAATATTATGAAGGCGGGTGGCTTAACCATGTCTCTATGTATATTATATGAATGTACTTTAAGAACACTTTAATAAATAAATAATTTTACACAAAATAATGTAATTGGTAATAATTTGTGTGATATGATAATACATATGGGGTGATTTATTTGATAAAGTCCAAATGTATAGGGCATAAGCAATTGATTTCTTTCCTATCGATTTATTTACCTTCTGCATTTTTTAAAGAATAAAATTCCTTATTTATTTACTCATATTTTATGTAATTTATTTTAATTCGAACTTTCATTACTTCGGAGCTCCAATTAGTCCGGATTAACGAGGTTCTACTGTATATTATTAAAGAGAGGGGTGATAGAGTCATCAATTTGAAACATAAAATCGTATTCAAGAGTAAAAATATATTTATTCTTAACTATAATTATTATTAACACTAAATTCATCGATGTAGAATATGTCTAATCGCTCCTAAACAAAAATTCTACTAGAATTTCAAATTAACACTTCTTTTAAAGAAAGAACTCCGGCAACACTATCTAGAATGTTTTTTGGTAGCTATGAAACTTTGAAATTTTAATAATTGCTTTACTGATAGTTGATTATAGGGTGACAAATAAAAAGGGACATGCAACGAAGAAGGGAATCACAATAGATCCTTAGAATCACAGCTCAACGGTGACGATAAATTAAAGAAAGCTTGTTTTGTACATTCTAAATTCAGTACATGTACCATTTGTTCAATTGAAATAAAAGAGTTTTCTCCACGGAGCCCCAATTTTGACAGTTCTCAGTAAATTAGGAATTATGAAAAAAAAAACTTTAACAAGTTCCCCGGCAAATATTTCTTCAAAATACAATTCCTCTCAAAAGTGTATTCTGCCGTATTGTGAATTATTTCTCACTGTGTATGTAATAAAATTCAAAGTTAAACAATATTGTGAGCAATGAAAGATGAATTGAATTACTATAATAAAAAATGTTCAAAGATATTTTATGTAAACAAATGTTTCCCTTTTCTGATATTCCGATATTCTTTTCCGCAACCAAATTCTAATGAGAAATAAAACTGCAATAATTGTGAATTATATTTTTACCCAATTGTTTATCAATGTTAATTTTTTCACATTTCCCAATTCCTCATTTATATAATAAATTCACAAAAGAAGGAAACGATCATTACTTCTAATAATGTGGAACCAGATTCCTATTGAATTGGTACGTGCCAACATGGAGCATATAATATACAAGAGGAATTAAACTCTAATACTTTACATCCATATATCAGTTTTTGCAATATATTTGTACTCGTAGATGCCCTCTGCACAAACGATAATAGAATCATTTAATGTCGTGTTCATATTTTTTTTATTTTTTTTTAACTACAATTGAGAGACATTTATTCTCTGGGTAGCCAGCTTTTCGAGAAATAAATACAAATGCCGCTTGTAGCATGAGTTTTGAAATCCATTTAAGTTAAATTCCTCTTGTATATGATATCCTCAATTGGTGCCAGCGTTGCGGTTGTTTTGAAAGAAGATTAAAAACAAGTTATAAAAGAAATAAAAAAGTATGGTCAGTTCAATTGACTGATGTACTATCCGGATGGAGAAATTTTTAATGTTAAAATAGTTTAAAAAATTTGCATGTATCTAAAGAATAAAAAATCTATTGCAACATCTTAAGTGTTCAGTTTAGGGCTCTTTGGTTTATTAGAGAAATAGTCATTTTACTATTATCTATAACTTTGGCCTTATCAATTTTCTCTATACTACGAATAAAAATAATATAAAAATGAGTAGGTTACAAAACCTGGCCCTATACGCAGTAACATTTTACCCCCTCCCTCCCCTATGCCTTGTTCCATTTGCTCCACTCTACTCTATTCTCTTGTTAGAATCGAATTGGAATGTTTATTAACACCTTAACGTTTAAAAAAAATTGATAGGCATTGATATTTGACAGTTCAGAACACTGGGAAACCACAGCCTAAAGCACCTGCGAGAAATCGGTGAAAAAACAGCCAACAGGAGGCGTTGGGATTCCTTAACGCTTCCAAATAGCTATAGCCGAACCTACAGAGTGACCATAATAACAAATAGGGTGTCTAGTGGTATCAAAACGGCACTACTGTGCTAATTGGAAGACCAAGGTCTCGCCACTTCTACGAACCAACCGATATTTGTAATTTGGTGGTGAAATGTGTCTTATTATTACTTTACTTACCATTAATTTGACTGTTATTAACTGCAAATATATTTAGGGCCATTATTTGTATAAGTCTATCTGTAGTAAATACAAGCGGAGAATGTTTGAGTAGTGATCGTAAATCTTTTAGTAATTGTGTTGCACGTGGTAAAAAAGTATCCATTCTGAAATTAAAAAAAGTTGATATTTTATATTTCAAATAATAGAAATGCTAAAAAATACTTCGTAATTGTGCAAATGGTCGATAAAAAAATTGTTTTAAAATAAATTATTATTTCGTCTTTTACTCGAACTGTTTAAAACTAAAAAGGCAAAAAGACGGGACGTTTACTTGTAGATGCTATGAAAACTTAGTAGTCATACAGCAAAATAATATAAATGTCGAACATGTAATAATAATAATTGCTGACTTTACAACCAATTTTTGTTTCCACAGTAAAAAGCCTGCTAAGTAAATCTGCACGGTTTTCATACTACAATTCCATTTCTCAATCAACTCTATTCTTCCTCGGTTTGAGTCTCCCTGTACATTTGATTTATTTATTATTAATTAATTATTTAAAAAAATTCATTCTAAAATGTTGATAGGATAGTTAGTATGTAAAGAGACCTACTGTTTTTATGGTAAAATGAATCAGAAAATGAATCAAAAAACCTTAAATTTTAGCTATTCAAATAATATTTTCCTTAGTTGACGATTTATCGACCAAAAACATCAATCATAATAAATAATTTTCATAATACATGCAATATACTTACCCAATTTTCGTAATAAGTTTTCCGTGAACATGAAGAAAGCTGGTAGTGAATATTTTGCACAACTGAAAATTAATTAACCGCAGATTAGTAACTATACCAAAATCAAAATATGAGCAATATCTGTGGTCAAGGGGCACATACTGTACATTTACTTATTTATGTATGGGTCACAATTTACAAAAGTGAATTACTGATCCATTGAAATAATTTAAATGCGTAAAAAGGAAATTTTGGTATTTTAAACGGATAAATGTTGAGTGAATCAATTTGAAGGTTAATTCTTCTTTCATTTCAACAGATTTTTATAATCTTGAAAAAATCCTTCCACATGCCTTCATATACTTTCACATGTTTCTCATTAATTATCTCTCAATGCGTTTAATAATTTAATATTTTTCATATTTGCTTTAAGTAGACCTGCATCGAACACCTCTGTATATCGAACAGTTGAATGTCATTTACTCATTTGTAATATATTTTGTAACTCTAAGAGTTGTTTTCCTGATGTTTAATAATCGGATTGAATTACCTCAACTGGATCTATGCTGTCATTTTCATCACTTGTTGAAATGTGTTTGCCAATTGGTTGCAAAACGGCAGTTCGATGAAATTGTGAACCTTTTTCTGGATGAATCCAAATATCTCGACGCAGTGAAGTACAAAAACGGTCTTCTTCCGGTTGTTTAGATTTTTTTTCTAACACTTTTGTTTGTCGAGCTTCGTACTGGAATTATTAAATTGTTTCGAATAGTATTTTGAGAAAAATTTCTTTTATTTAAGCATAAAAAACCAAAGATTTTTTTTTCATTGTTATAAATAATTTACCTTCTTCCTTGATTCATCGTACAAGACTTTTAAACTTTCCTTTGCAGATTTAATCGGATTGGAAGACATTAAACTTCGCATGTGATAATATACAGCATCAAATTTTCTATTCTGAAATATTAAAAGTAAAAAATGTTTAAAATACACAGATACACAGATAATAAGAAAAAAAAATACTTACCGTGTATAATGATAATATTGCAAGTTGATTGTACGGTATACCGTTTGTTGGCATTAGCTGCTGAGCTTTGATGTACCATTGTTTGGCCTTTGCAAAGTTTTTCTTATTCAAAAAATGTTCTTTGTACCTCAGTAAGTCTCCCATAAATATACACAATTTTTGAGCCGATACTAATCCCAAAGTTAAATATTTTAATCCTTTGACCGGAACTTAAAATAAAAAATTTAAAATCACCAATACTGTCTTATGTGAAATTACAAAAAAATTAATTTACCACCAGTATTAAGTCCAATAAAATCTTCAAGCTTGAACGAATATACATCTTGAAGAGTTTGCAATAAATTCTCAAAATAAAGGAGACCATTTTCAATTAATTCCAAAGCTTTTTGTTTGTAATAATCATGGTACAGTACCGATGACTTAGCCATACACGATTTTAGCACTTCAACAAGATTATAATAAAGAATTTTCCAAACATGTTGATCAACATTTTCCTCTCGACAAAATTTCATGTCATGTGTAAGAAGATATATTAACATATCTTGAATTTCTGCAGTTAGTCTCATGAATAAAGACCAACTCTGTAAAATAAAAATTTTTCTTAAATTTCCACAAATAATATCGTAGAATGTATTCAAGATAAGAAGTTTTGCTTAAATTTAAAATTTTTTTAAGAGTCATCACGGGAATTTTTTATCTGAATTCCGAATGTTTTAGGAGTATTTTAAATATTTAAATAACTTACTTGTAAAAAATGTCCATTAGAAAGTGATTGCAATCTTGAGTCTGCCGTTTCTAACTGTTTTATTACATTTCTTGTTGCAGATTTACAGTTCCTATGATCATACCAACTTGGCTTTATGTATAAGCCTAAATCTTCAAAGTCATGGGATGGAGGAAGACTTAAACTATTATTGGTCTCATGTAATTTTCCGGTTGAACTATTTGGTGGAATCTGGTTGCTGTTGGAATCAAAATTTTGTAATAAATGTTTTTCGTTGTGTGATAAAACCATTATTCTTGGAGGGTTTTGTTTAAAATTATTTGAACTTTGTGTTGTGTAATAATTGACGTTCTCGTCTATTGCTGATGTTGTGTGCTGTCGTGTGTGTGATCTACGGGGATCTTTTTCTTGATACATCATATCCCTTTGTTTAAATTTAAAATCACGGCGACCTAAAGATTTGTCACGATAATTATCTCTACTTTGATTAAACTGAATGTCACCGCTGCTAAAAAGAAAAGATTATAAATGATTGAAAATTAATTTTGACTTTGTTTTTGTATTTTTTTTTTAATAAAATAGTGTGTACTTACCCTAAACGGTGTTCAGCAATATAATTATTAGGTACCGTAATTTGAAGTTTTTCCTCATTTCCAATGAACGTTTTATCCAAATAATCCTAGAATATTTACAAAATTAAATTAATAGCATCAATACTACCGTGTCCAGTTCGGAAGCGATTAGACCAGTTAGACATTGGTCACTTTTCAAAAGCATATCTATTGAGCAGCAAAACGGAAGAGGTGGAAGATTGTCAAACATTTTTATTAGTTTGAACTATGGAGACTTTGTGTAATCGAAAGATTTGACTTATTACGAATTATTACAAATTGTTGTTGAATAACTAATAGAGATTAGCTTTAGACTCTGAGTCTACTAATTGACTAAGTCTACTAATTGACTAAGATTATAATTAGTTAAGAAAATAAACTTACCCGTTTCAATTCCACATTACTATGGAGACTATTTTTAAAATCTCTACTTTTAAAACCATCCGACGAATTGTACGTTATATTACGCTTTTGCTTCATCGGTGCAAAAGAGTTATTAGGCACTTGCATTTTTCCTAAATCCATTTGCTTCACTGCATTATTCCCAAAATGTACAGCATTATTACTTTTATTGTAATTTCTTTTAGAATAATAATTATAATTCGACTGGTCATTGTTTCCACATAACGAATCATTTCTCAGTGGCTGAGACCATTCGGATGTTATTGCCGATATTTTTTCTTGTGTATTTAAATCCGATGCAGAAATTCCATTTTCTAGCAGGATTTTTTTCTGAAGTCTCGGTGGAAGTGATTCTACATTAAGTGGCAGTCTTAAATGTTTTCGTCTTAAAGTTCGATTATTTCTTGGATCAATATTTCGTCTGGTGGTTTCATTATCCTCCATTTTGGATTGACGTTGTTTATATTTGTTTACATTCATCTCTTCGGCGGTTGTATCTCTATTTTTTGGTGAAAAATTTCTTTCATTGTGTGGATAACCGTTAGAGTTATCACGTTCATGCTTTCTCATGCTAAATGACCTAAAGGATAACATAATCTCTTACTTAGTTTATTCATAAAGTTAAAAAATTGATAATTAATAATAACGATTGACGGTATACCAAATCTAGTGTCAATTGAAAAAGACAAAGGTTTGAAGTAGTGAAGAAATTGGACTTTGAATTATCAATCTTAAAGGCTAGAATTTAATGTTGTATTTCGCATCACCAAAACTTTCGAAATACCCCAACGAGAATTTGTTTTATCTCTATGGTTATGAACTGTGGAGTCCATTTATCAATTGGTGTTTAAGACAAATCTTGAAAATTCCTTGTACGAAAATCAATTTCATCATAACTAAAACCCGAAAGCACTCATAACCATAGATGGAAAACGATATTTGATGACCTTTTGAAGGGTTAACTGACTACAGGGAGAAGATAATTTGGACATAACATTATTAAATCGATGAAAATCATTCAGAAGAAAGGATCCCTCGTCTTCGGTAAATCAATTCGTGCTGGGCTAATATAATCTTTCTTTCAGAAACGGAAAATAGCCTAACGATTATGACGATGGTGATGATGTAGTGATTAATGAAATACAAAACATTACTTATGTACATGTAGATACTTTGTTGCGATATACCTTCCTATTATTTTAGAGGAAAGTTACTATTACAATAAAATTACACTTAAAAACGAGTTAGTCGATTACAACTTATAGGTATCAGTACCAGATTTGTTCAAATACAGAAATGAAGCAGGGGAGCGCCTCAACTGATAAATACATAATAAAATATCGTAATATACAAAATACATAGGGGCGGTCTTTGAAATTTCAACAAAATGGTAATTAATAGAAAATTGTATTTAGTTTTAGTTATTTGAAGTAGAAAGAAAATGCTGTATTGACTGCTGTATTAACAATAAAATTTTGTACCTAAACCTACATTGTACAATTTTATAAATTTCATACTTACTAAAGTTGCTGGTTAAAATTGCCGTTTATATTGTTGCTACAAGTACCAAAATTTGACACAAATTAATATTATTAATGTTTTAAATAAAATAACCTCTTTGTTTTTTAGCCAAAAAGCAACAATTTTATCTCATTTTGTTGTTGTTTAATTTCGACATTTTATTAATGAATAATGAACGAGATGTCTTATAGACCCCAATTGATGATTGGCTGAAGAGAGAGAGGGAGAATAGTGACATCAATTGACTTTTACTGTCTAGACACACGCCTTGCATATACTTTGTTCTTTGATAAGTAATGACTATTGAAAAACAGAGAGTGACATTTCGTATTCTGATATATATACGTAATGAAATTATTTTGCCGTTTCGTTACTTCATACTCTAATATACTGAAATGCCAACCAATACTTTATATCCGCATAATTTAACTAAAAGTATCATATAAATAGAAATTAAAGTATCGCATACTTAAATTTTGTATAAATACTTTAAAACTTGAGATATATCGATACTAGTCATAGCGGGCGCCTCTGTAGGGATTTTAGTTTTTAATGGTGGATATACTGTAAAAGTTTTGTATCAAAAAGTATATAATTTTTTTTTTTTTGTGTGTATATAATTATTTTCTATTCTAATCGCATTTGTTTACAGATCGAATAACGCACATCAAACAAATAAATAAAATAATCTGCAATGGGCTTATCTGGAATTAATAGACTTCTGAAATATCTTCTTGCTTTAATTAGCTTCATGTTTTGGGTAAGCTAAATATAGAACAGTAATTTTTTTCTAATTTAGTTTTACATAGATCATAGACATTATTAATAGTAATTTACTAGAAATTATTTAACCTACATAAAAACATTTGTATCAACCTACATGCATGTGTAAAATATTTATTTATTTGCAAGCAAAACGAAAATAATTTTCCCTTTTTTTTAAATTACAAGCAATGAACAAGATTTTTAGCCTACTCAATATTCATATCACCAAACTGTCTATATACCTACCAATACAAATTATAAATAGTTTTATTATTTGAATTCCAATTTATATTGCATATGATATTTTTGTGAGCTAATAGCGGCTATAAATGCAATGTTTTTCAATATAAATATGTATGTGTGCATATACATGGTAATTTTTAATTTTTTAAATTTTCTTTACATATTTGAACTACATGGGACTTAGAGTAGGCTAAACATTAGTTTAGTGAACAGAAAACGGGAGGGAATCAACAGGGGGTTTGAGTGACTCCAAATTGGATGTAAACTTGAAATACTCACAATCGATTTTTATTCTGATAAAATTGTCTACTTCATCCTATAGGTCCCCAGAAAATATAAAATAATTAATAATAAAAAAATGACGGGTCGCCAAAATTGGAATAAAGTTACTATCTTTAGCAGGGTCCCGTGACCTATACTCGATAAAATAAGTTAATATATAAACTAAGGGGAAGAGCAACACAGAATGTCATCAAGACAATAGTTTATGAAAGGATCTTGCCGCATATATATGTATTGTACACCACATAATTTTAAATGGAATGAAAATTGGGGTTGGCAAAAGAGGATATTGTTTCGATGAACATTTTGATTATTTTTTAATACGGCAGTTGGGTTGTTATATCATCAGTTGCATTGAAGATGGAAACGGAACAAATAGCCTTCAAGTGTGGATCTTCTAACTACAGTGCCTGTTCACACTTGATGGCTATTTGTTCAAATATTCTCTTTATTTTAGATAACGGGATTCGCTGCTTTGATCCTATTTATTTGGGTTTTGACCGATTCTTCCATGCTTATATCTATGAGTCAGGATGAAAATCATTTTTATACTGGACTTTACATTCTCCTAGTTATGGGATTATTGATGTTGACCATAGCGTTCTTAGGATGTTGTGGTGCTTTTAAGGAATCTCGTTGTATGCTGATATCGGTAAGAATAACAATAAATTTAGTACACAATAATTTTACACCGACTTTTTTTTCAGTTTTTTTGTTGTCTCTTGGTTGTTCTAGTGGCAGAAATAGCTGCAGGAGCTTGGGCCTATCACAATAAAAATAAGTTGAATGAAATGATACGAGTATCGGTGAAAAATACCGTTCAAAATGAGTACAGCGTTATTGATGCCAAAACTGTTGCATTTGATACATTTCAAAAACATGTAAGTAGAGAGATCTTGAATTTATCTACCAGAAGGTTTTTCGGACAGAAAAAAATTAAAATAATAGAAATGTTAATAAAAAACTTAATTTAATTAAGTAACACACCTGGGTCTTCTACATAAGCCCTAATTCTCCTTTTTTCGTAGCAGTCTTTTTACCTAAATTTAGTTTTCATCGCTCATTTTTCTACAGTGTACCTACATAATTGTAAGAAAGATGAAGCCCTACATATTTACACTGAGAAAATCTTAAACAACTTAATCTTATTTATTTAATTATTATTAATTTATTGTTTATTTAGTTCGAATGTTGCGGTGCAAATGGTCCGAATGACTGGGCTACCAGTAAATACAACAATGTCGATAAGTCAAACACATTAAACATTGAAATATCTAGCCCAACGATTTTATATAAAATTCCCGAATCATGCTGCAAACCAAATATCGATGAGAATCTTTGTACTACCTCACGCAAGCTATCAGTGGCGTCATTTCTTAATCCAGTTATTAATACTGAAGTATGTATTTGAATGAAGTTAATTTAAAATAGTTTTGTTTTGTTAATTCGGTTGTATTTCTTCAATCAAGGGTTGCATGACAAAATTGGTGGATGCATTCAATGAGAATATTACGGCGGCTATAATAATAACAATTATTATTATGATCATTCAACTGGTTGGTATGATTTTCTCAATAATTTTGGGATGCAGAGTCAAACACAAATACAAAGCTTAAATTATAAATGTATTGTTGACGACAGTGTTCGTATTGCTCGTGTGCATGCGCGTATGTAGCTTGATTTTTTTTTTAAAAAACAAAAACCAATTTATACAATTTTTAAACATTTTATTACAATTTTAAACGTCAAATAGTGATGCGCTTTTTATACTTTGCGAAAAATACACAAAAAAATTTGTTCATTAGACGCTATTAAGAAATATTGGAAAAACCATTTATTTATAATTGCATTTTAACCCTTTTGTGGTCATGATAAATATGCATTTTTGGGTATATTTTATAACCATACCACAATATTATAAAAACATGAAAAAAAATATTATGGATATAAATATTACAAAATTAATATATTATAATCCACACCTAACCACGAAAGGGTTAATTTAACGAATGATATATGTATGTATTTCGAATTCAATTTAGATTTTTAGTAATAAGCTTTGAGTTCATCTTAACAACATTATTTAACAAAATATTATATCGAAGGTGTTGATCCTAAAAACGCGAATTCCACAATTTCAGAAATAGCGAACTTTTCTCTCCTTCTCCTAAAGTGCCAGAAATTTTTGAATTCAAATACTTGAAATAATAACAACGTCACAATTCCTTACAATAACACAAAGAAAAATCGTCAGTTTGTGGATTGAGTGTAATGAATCAAAATTTATAGTCGGGTGTTCAAGTCGGGACTAAATATAATAAACTTAAAGTTACTAAACGTGCCGATAATAATAAAAAAATCGATAAAACATTTTCTGAAATTGTTAACATTTAAACCGGAGCTTTCACTGTCTACACTACAATAACTACAAATGTTAAGACAAAATTATTGCTTCCATTTTAAATAAAAATCGTTACGTCACAGCAACGGTAAAAATTCAATTTACAGGCCTATTCTGTGCCAAAGTTAAAATCACTCATAGCAGCCACTAAATTCACCTTCAGATAGTTTTTACTGAAAAGTGTATTCTAGCCCAAAATCTCGTTCAATATTTTCGCCTCATACCTAAATAATTATGTTAGAATAACTAAATGTTGACATTTTAGCTTAAAATTTACTAAAATATATTAAATAAAATCCAAGAACTAAAAAGGATTTTGCAAAATTTATAAGAAATATTTGCCGTTTCGTTCGTATTGAAATAACACTTTTAGCCCTGATGCAATAATCTTGAATTACAAGAGTATAAGTACAAAATTACATAATAAATGCAAAATTACAAATACAAATACATACATATGATATGTATATACATATATATATGGACTGTTGTTTCCAAACACAATAATTTAACATTTTTAATATAATATACAAATTAATAAAATATAATATATTTATATGGGTAAATACTCAAAATTAAGCCATTCTAGAATAAATATGCCTCCCCCTCTTTTAATAAATTTGTACAAGAGCCATAAAAACCAAAAATTTTAGGACATTTATGTCAATAGGAATCAAAACACAGTGAATAATTATGATTTAGTTAAAATCATGTAGAATATAAGATATTATAGGCCATTCAATTACAACTGCCATTACTGCCATTTTACAACAATGCGTTTGAACATTGTTTGATATTAAACAAAAAAATTAAATATTATTTTGAATTATTTTTAAAAGTCAATGGTGTCTGTCGTATAGCAATTTTTCTACTTAAACATAATAATTAATAGAATACAATTGATAAATTACAGCTTAAGACTATTTGGCAGAAGATTTGTGAAAACAATTAAAATTTCATTTCATCAAATTGAATAACGATCCCTAATTTTGAATCGGACGTATCTCACTTTTACAAACTTTTTATAAGAGCATGTGTGGAGTCAAATAAAAAAGCGCAAAAATTGACGATATATAATTGGGTGCCGAAACACGTCGATAAGAACCGAGTGCTGATGTGAGCGATCCTTAGCCATTGAGCAGTCCAATGGGTAGTTCTGGGGCGTAGACCCGACCGTTTTGAGAACCGACGTTTGCCCGAAATGTAACAACAGTCCACATGACACGGCGCACCTTTTTAGATGCACTCAGCAACCCACCCAGTTGACGGTGGAACATATTTAGACAAACCCGCTTGCGGTGGCTACTTTTCACGACCTGGAAAGCTAATACACCGAAACACAGCTGTTACAACAACGATTGCGATAATTTTTGAGATAATGTACATCCGATTCAAAATTAGGGATCGATAATCAGTCTCCAATTAGTAGATTACTATATAGCCAACCACTGATTTCTGCCGAAACTGCCCTACAGTAGGTTGAAGCGAATCACGAAGTTTTTGAATTTCGGAACACAATGAAAATTGTTCAAAATACCTTTTTGGACAAAAATATTTACTTGTATGACGGATCATTTTCGGATCTACTTATCTATCGTCCTATGGCGTCAGCAAAAATTAGAAAAGCTAAAAAACCGTTCGAAATTTGACTGAATCCGCGCACAACATCTATTTTTGGTCTAGATTGTTTTTTTTTAATGAAATATTTTCGTCGCCATTGGACAAGTTTTCCGCAACGCCGCATTTTGTACATTGCTAAAAACTTCAAATTTCGCTATACCCTAACAAACAGTTAGGTTGTATTTTTAATAACGCTAATTGTTCTTTTACTTTTTTGTTTTTGTTTTTTTTTAAATAACTGTGTTTTGATGCAAATATGTAGTTTAATATAATTTTTTTATGTATAGAATAACATGACATTTTTATAGATTTTTGATAATATAAAATTACCTATTTAATTACTTTCTCGTTGTATATGCTTGCACTAAATAGCTAAATATATTATACAAACATAAAATAAAAGAAAATTTATAGATTTTTTGCTATTGATGGAATTAACGTTTCTGTTCAAATTGCTGTTGTATGTACATCGATGTTTAATATTATAGAAATGAAATGCGCCACGTCTTGTTTTGACTGCTGTGCATTTCATAAAAATCATTTTCAGACGAACATTATATTTTATATTGTAGCATGTAATACCTCAAAACAGAAATAAATATGTAAATGTAAATTTTAAATTGTGTTCTGTTTGATATTCTCTATCACTATCTGAGACCTATCTCTATCACTCTATCTATCTATTCTCTATCTATCTCTTTATCTCTACATTTGTGATAATATGGGAATTTGTCAATTTGATTTATTTTGTAAAACTATATTTCGATTCTTATCAAAATATCCCTGCGTCATCCATCGATTAATTGAGTTCATTGAGCCAAGTAATCAACGGCTAACGAGGCGAGCGAGAAGAAAACGAACGTGATTGGCTCGACAGCTCGACGGACCGGCTCACACAATTATATTTTTAAGTGCATTTATATAACATTTATTCAACACACATTGGGCACTGACATAATGCTCAACACCAAAATGATCGGGAAGTTCGAGATACCGGTTGGAAGGAAGTACTCTTGGTCACATTAACAAATAAGTTATGTACATCCCTAAGCCGTTCTATAACATTAATACTAACTGGTTTGTGCGAATTGGAAGGAAAACAGAATCTGCATATAGAGAACTATGCCACTATGCCACTATGTCCATCACCATGGACTTGGCCGTTCCTGGCCCATTTCAAATTACAGTGAAATTCATTTTTTGCAGTGTCTGCAGTGGTGACAATCTAAACAGTTTCTTTTGCTTAAATCCATTGTTATATTGTTACTCAAGTAGGTACACTATAAAATCGAATTTTGTAAACAAAAAATGTCTTGAAGTGTGTCTTTAGAAATTTTCGTTTCATAGGGTAGGGTAGTAAAGAGCTAATTCAGAATTCTACTTAAGTACTCCAATTATCTACAAAAACTAAAGCAACGATTAATTTAAGCTATTAAGTTAGCTTTATTTTGTGAATTAGTAAATACAAAATAAAACATTTTTAATTAATATAAAGATGTTGCTACTAGCCAGTAGTGCAGAATAATTTTAATGGTTTTCTAGAAATGTAAACAATTGAATTACAAAAATAATTAAAAAAACGATTTTTTTTCGAAAATACCTGTCTTATCTTGACCAATCCTTTTTGGCATCATCACGCTCACGCGGTCTCTCAGAACGCCAACTACCCTCGTTTTGCGGACGAGAATGCTCTTCTTGTTTATCTCGATTATCGCGAGTGTCTCGATTATCGCGATTATCTCGATTATCTCGATTATCGCGATTATCTCTATTATCACGATTCTCTCTGTTATCTCGATTATCGCGATCGCGTGGTCTATCATAACGCCAGCTGCCTTCGTTTTGCGAACGAGAATTCTCATCTGGTTTATCTCGATTGTCACGATCACGCGGTCTTTCCGAACGCCAACTGCCTTCGTTTTGCGAACGAGAATGCTCTTCTGGTTTTTCTCGATTATCGCGATCACCTGTCTTTCTTGATTCAGTACGATCATCGTCACGCATAGGACGTCTCCAGCTGCCACCTCTATCATTATCTCGAGGATTATCGCGAGGATTATCACCGCGAGCATTCTCGCGAGGATTATCACGAGGATTATCACGAGTATTTTCCCGGGTATTATCTCGACGTGCATTAAACCTCCTATCCGTGGAATTACGCCAAGATGTAACCTCTTTTTCTTTAGCCGGTAATCTTGATAGAGCTTCCCGTTCTTCTTGAATTTTTCGATCAGCTTCTTCCTCTTTTGCACGTTGTTTTTCACTTTGAATTCGTAATTTTTCATTTTCCACTTCTCGTTCCTTTGCCTTGCGTTCACGCTCCAATTTATCTTCCTCTTCCTTTACTCTACGAATTTCCTCTTCTCTTCGTTTTCCTTCTTCCTCTTTCTCCAATAACCATTTCTTACGACGTTCTTCCTTGCGCTCTAAAATTCTTTGAGCGAGTCTCTTTTTTCTTTCTTCCTCCAACGTTACATTGAAATTTTTAATTTTCTCCATAAATAATGAATTACGTTCGGCCCTTAGTTGATTCAAAAATATGTCACGATCGGGATGCATACGCTTCAAGCGATCTTGCTGTGATACGGCATTTTTTCTCTCAGCAACCGCATCTTCGATTCTTGATTGTTCCTGTTTTTCCCAAAATGCTTTATCTTGAATTTGTTTTTGTATCAAATATTTTTCAATTAAAGGAATTTCTTCAATGCGTTTGGCTCGTTCAAGATAATCGATTTTCTTTTCTTGCGATTTAAGTTTTGATTGCAATTCCTTGCGTTCTTTTATCAATTCTTCAGCTTCACGAGCAGCAATTTGTTCGGCATCAAGTTTTTTTATTTCCTCTTCGTCCAGTTTCTTTAGTACTTTTTGACCATGGGCCGTTTGGGAAATTTGTTGCATTTTTTCTTTGAGACTTTTCTCTTTAATTAACTGAATTTCATTTGCGTGACGTTTACGTTCTCGTTCTTCAATTTCTTGTTCAAGGCGTTTTTGTTCGGCCAATTTCTGCTGTCTAGTCAGCTCTTCTTGACGTCTTAATTCTTCTTCTTCACGTTCGATATTAAGCCGTTCAATGAATTCTTTGCGATCTTCAATAATTTTTTGACGCTGCAAAACCCTCTGATGTTCTTTTGTTTTATTTTCATGATAGCTCTGTACCATCTGAGTACAAAGTTTTTCACGTTCGGCCTTCTTACTGTTCGGATTTATAGCGGCAATAGCTCGATGCAAAACAATAGACATATTAACTAGCTGCGAACGTACTTGTTCGGATGGCATTGATTGCAATGTAGGACCATCTGGATTATCTTCACGTTGACTTTCACTTAAATCCGTACCAAAATGGATACATTTTTCCTGATGATCAATACGTATTTGCATGTCATTGTGTCGAACGCAATCGACTAAAATTCGTTCTAAATAAAAAATATCCGTAAAATGTGCCAAAGATAATACGCGAGTAAATTCAATCGATTGATAAACTTGTGATATTTGTCGAATCAAACGTACTAATGTGACGTCATGTAGAGATTGTGTATATTGACTTAAAATGTTATTTTCGTCAGCATTAATAGAAGTGGTAACGGATGCAATGCGGTTACATAATTTGAGAGGATCAAATTCAACCTCTAACCAATTGTACAAGTTTCGGAATTGTTCAGATGCTAATTGTACGACATTCAAACGTGTCTTAAAAAAAAATAAAAAAAAAAAATAATTAAAATAGAACATAAAAACACAACTTGTTAAAGTTTACCATATCTTTCAGTAATGATACACGTGAAGGGGGCTGTTGTAATCCCAATAATATAGCTAAACGCTGAGCCTTTTCCAATGGACTCTTGTCTGTTTCAATAAATCGATCGAACTCTGGATGAGCGGATGGTAATGGAATTGCCAATGTGGCAACCAAAACGTGCGATGCCATTCGTTGCAATTCTTCAACCGTAATATTTTTCTTCATTTCACGTGTTAGTTGAAACAATTTGAGCAGTGCCGATGCGTGGAATAGTTGATTTCCTGCTTTCCAAAAAACCATGGCTAACTTTTGATAGTAGTTGGCCATTGTTTTTGCGACCGGTGTCTTTTTTGACATTGTCATTAATCCGTGTATATCTTCAATGGCTTTATAGGCTTCTTGCCATAGTTCCATTTGAATAGCACTATCGAGCTGGTGGAGTCTGAAAATTTGTATATTTGATTTAAATATATATGAGTATATCGTCAGAAGAGCAATCAGTATCATTAAAAATAGGAAATAAATTGATTTAGAATGTTTTGTAATATTTGTTCAATCTTTCCTAATAAGAAGTTGAGTTTTTAAGGTTTTCTAAATATTCAGAATAGAGATTGTAGAAATGAGAAAGTCCGGGCACGAACACATCTAGTTTTAGCCTCATCAGATAATCATGCAGCACAACAATTTATTGAACCTAATGACGTATTCAAAACGAGTTGTAAAAAAAACACATAACCAGCTCTGTTTACTCAATAAAGTTAACTTTAAATGGGTCAAGAAGGTCAGATCTGCTATTGGAATCTCAAAGGTCTACCTCGACCTATACCTAAATACTAATTGTAAATGATTTGGTGTAAGCTTTCCACTAGGAATGTCTGCAAGTTCTTTGTAAGTTCAATTACGGGATAATCGGGCTAATAAAAGAAAAAGGAGCAAATGAACAAAATTTTGTATGAAAACTCTATTCATGAATATTTATGAACTAAGTATATTTAATTTTTTTAATTGAAATGGAAATACATAACCTACCTGGTATCTAAGTTAAGTTGCTGCGTTTCTGGTTTTGAAATGCTAACGCCAGTAGTTTGCGTCGAAACCTTACAAATATCTTCCAAATGTTTTCGTAACTTCTCACACAACTTTCTGAACTCCATTTTTCTATTATATTTCAAGCAAAATTGAAAAGCCATTCGTGCGATATCATGATAGAGTGCTTCACAATGAGTATTAACACGTAAAAGTTCTAAACATTGGCAATAAGATTCCCATAGGAATTTTACCCAAGGCAATAAAATTGTTCGATCAGATCGATCTTGTGCATCTTCTCCGCAAACAGCACTCATCAAAATACTCTCCGGTGTAGCCAAATTGTCTAAATCATCTATATCCAAAACGGCCTGAGATGATTGTTGTTGGGCAGCTTCGGTACGTTCTTCAGCCATTTTAAGGTAACCACGAATAACGTTTTCTAGTGAACCAACATTAACCTAAAACAAAAACGAAATAAATTGGTAAGTTGTAAATATAACATTATTGAATTATCTATTTATTTATTTTATTGTTAATAAATTAATATTAATTACCAATTGAAACATATTCCTGTACTGAAATAATCCTTCCTTAGCAATGTGGGATTTCTTCAATTCAACACATAGATCCAAGTATTTGAACATAATCGGTTCAATTACCGATTCGGACCAAGTATACGTCCATTTCTTATTACGAAAGACCTCTTGCAAAGTATCCAAAGCTCTTGCTGGTTTACCAACATCAATGAATTCTAGAAGAAAGCATATTTTAAAACAAGTATTTAGAGTCACCCTAGTTAGTGCTTGAAATCATTAATTTGTATTTCTATTATGAATTTTCACAAAATGCTATTTTCTTATTCACTCATGCGAACACGTAGGAGATTTTTGATGAATTCATTCTTCCTAAGCATAAAAGTTTTTGGAACATTCAAACCGATCCGATAAAACGAAAATATGTAGACATCAACTACAATCACTATCATCTATAATTTATTTAATTTTTCTCTCAAATTGTATTACTTTTTAATAATATAATAATCAATAATGGGAATGCATTGATAAGAAGATAAAGCACTTGAAATATTGACCACCACACAATTGTTTTTGTTGTGATTTAAACACACCAATAAATTTCTGTACTAAGTACTAATTAAGAACCATATTTTTATAAAAATAAAGTCTTTTTTACGACAAGTGTTCTCAGTTTCTCTAATGAAATGTTCACCAGGAAATTATTACGGGTAAAAACATGGTAGAATATTCTAAAGCATCCCACGGAAAATATAAATGTTTATAGGATTTGAAAGACAATTTTTACTGATATTGTAAAAAAAGACATCTGAGAATTAAACAATTGACATTCCGTTCTATTAAGATTATTTTAAAATAAAGCGCAATCAAGCCCATCCAACTATTTAACATTTCTATAATTATGTTTCCTGTTCCTGTCCCAGTAGTTTAAAAATCTTGGTATAGAATCAAATTAAAATATAAGGAATCAGATATATGTAAAGCATCATTCTTAACTATATGTCTGATTCTCATTCTGTAGCCAAAAATGGTTGCGAAAATAAGCCAAATTTTACATCTTATCTTATTGGTTGAAAAATCAAGAGCCCTAATTTATTGAATGGTATGGGTAAGCGGAGTGGGGAGTACAAGGCAAGAGGACATTGATTTTTTAGAAATTCGTCTAGACGTAGACTATAAAAAATGGTTATCGTAGCTGGTAATTTTATTTTGGTAGATTCGGATAGCTTAAAATGTGGCTATTTCCACATGCTCCATCGTTCATGGGCGTGAATACCGGCCAACATTTATTTCTACCTATTTACATTCCAAACAATGGAAAAGATACTCATAAATTCGGTCATTTTCTTTTTATTCTGAATAATATATTTAATAAATAATAATTGAAATTGAAAATAATATTGAATTATTCAGGATTAGATATTTTTTACAAAAAAAAAAGGAAAATTTAATACTCTTCTTACGTCATATGGACAACGTGGCTTGATACTTACCATTTGCTCTTTTAAGGGCATTTTCCGGTCGTTGAATATAACGAGCCATTATTTCCTTAGAGCTTTATATTTTACAGATGTAAAGTAAACGAAAAAATATCACCTAATGTAGATATTTAAACACAATTTTCCGCAAAATCAATTTTTATGCCAATAATATAATGGCGTTTATCGTCTAATGGGAAAAAATTGTCTACTTCATTACCGACCTCTTCGACACGATCGCTGTCGCTGCAATTTTGTCATTTATTGGTACGCTAACAAAGAAAAGGTTTCCCTCCTACTTGATTTGGCTCACTTTTCTTCCGTAAAACCGCCAAATTTAAAGTAAAACACTCTGTTCGAACAAAATATATAAATTCTATCAAATTAATAATAATACACAAATGTTAAATTAACATAAATGAAACACAATCCAAAGGTTTTTAACGTTTAAAACTCTAGAAATTTGTTTAAACACTTCTGACACAATTTATATGGGGAATGATGGCTGTGAACATAGAGTGGTTTATTAATTATATTCTGAATTCGTGAATTGGTTCATATGAGAATTATCTGGGATATCGAGATTCATGATTTTATAATTTTTGGGACAATTTTCATAACCTCATTCTCGCAAAATTTATTAACAATTAAATAATATTTCATCTGACAGAGTAAAACACATTCGACAGAAAAAAATTTTAAACTATTTATTTTACATCCCGAATAATTTCACACAAAATGGTATTTAATATATTTTAGCTTAAATCTTCAGATAAATTTAATAAATTTTTGTTTTAGCAAAATTCCTTAAAGATCTGTTCATTTCAATTGCATAAGTTTAAACCGCTTATATTGTATAATTATGTTGATTCTTCAAAATTGTTATGCGTAAGTACTCACAAATAATGTTTAATAAGGATGAAATCCAGTTTTAGTTCAAGGGGTAGAATTATCACTATCTGACTAAGCTGAAAGAGAACCTACAATTCGGTGATAGATGACAACACGTTGTGAGATCTTTAAAAATAAGTAACCTTTGAACTTCCTCTGTAGCTAAAGTTCATTCATCTTCAGGTCTGCTAGTGATGAAAACAGTACAATATATCGGGGGTCTCTAAAAACTAAACTCAAATTACGGCTAGCCTATTTTTTTATGGCCTAGTCCTTCAAGGTTGCACATGCACATCTAAATGCTACACCTTCATAGAAGATAAGTAATGTATTATACATAGGAGAGGGGGATAAATCATACAGATAATTAGTACAGTACAGTTTCATGTTATTTATTACAATTTCATGTTATTTATTACGAAATAATTTAAAACCGGCTATGATGCAGATTCACCATTCTTCACCTAAATAATAATACTGAAATTGAAAGTACAATTCTAAAATTCTAACTTGTAAATAATATACATTTCGAAATTTTATTCTAGAAGTATCACAGCAATAATTTTAAAATAAATTAATCGATAGGGGTTTTTTTCAGAAATTCTATTCTACACGACGGCCAAGTTTTCTATCACAGTTCATTGACAACTTGAAGCAAGAAATGGACAAAAATAAAGAAATGAAAGAAAATATAAAGAAATTTCGTGCAGAAGCTGAAAAATATGAACAATCAGAGGCACTAAAATCGGCACGGCAGAAATTTAACACTGTTGAATCGGAGGCTCTAAAAAGCAGTGAGGCGCTTAAGGATAAATTAGAAAGCTTTAAAGATAAAGTTCATGATGTTTTGGATGAAGCAAGTAAAACCGATATTGCACGAAAGGCTAGTCGAATAGGTAAGATTTTTAATTAAGTATTAAGATTAAGTAATATAATTCAGTAAATAGACTAGATTAGAGTATCCACTTTGATGGGTCTACGTATTATTACCACCCATTCAACTACCCCCATACAAATTATTCATTAACATTATGATTTTCAAGTCAAATAAAGAGCTAGGGACTTATAATTTAGTTCATATATAAATGCTAGCACCCTGTTCCCTACACCTTCAACTAATTTGTCAATAAAATGGTGTCTTATCAGTAAAATAAAGAGCAGCAGACTTTATATGTTCTATGGGTGGAATTTAGTATACCTATTTGGGGTATTCAATGGGCTACTTTACACACACCACAATACATACATCGACCATACATAGATTATTGTGTGTTTTGTCTAATCATAAGATCAAAAGAGTATAACAAAAATAATACAAATATTTTTATTTAGGTGAAGAAATACAAAAATCAGCAAAAGGTGTAACCGGATCCTTAGCCGAAAAAGGTCAACAACTGGGAAATAGCGGTGCTTTTCAAAGTTTATCGGCTGCCTCACGAATAGTAAACAACGAAATAAATGCACAGGGAATCCGGGCACGAGTATATCAAAGTCCGGGCACACTTCGTTATAGACGAGATATAATTGATGCGAAATTTGTCGATCCAAATACTGATGCAACCGATATTGAACTGCACAAAGACTCGAAATTTTACCAGTCCTGGGAAAGCTTTAAAAATAATAATGTTTATGTGAATAAAGTGTTGGATTGGAAAATCAAATATGATGAATCTGAAAATCCGGTTATAAAAGCATCCAGATTGTTAACGGATAAAGTTTCCGATATAATGGGCAATATATTTACGAAAAACGAGCTGTCCGAAACATTGACAGAAATTTGCAAAACCGATCCTAGTTTTGATCAGAAACAGTTTTTGAGAGATTGTGAAAATGATATAATACCAAATATTTTAGAGGCCATCGTACGCGGTGAATTAGATATTCTGAAAGATTGGTGTTTTGAGAGTACCTATAGTATTATTGCAACGCCAATAAAACAAGCGCAAACGGCTGGCCTTCGTTTGGATTCGAAAATATTAGATATTGAAAATGTTGATTTAGCAATGGGAAGAGTAATGGAACATGGACCAGTTTTGATTATTACATTTCAAACACAACAAATTATGTGCTTAAGGGATAAACTTCAAAATGTTGTTGAAGGTGATCCGGAAAAAGTAATGCGGGTAAATTATGTATGGGTATTATGTAGGGATTCGAGTGAACTAAATCCAAGGGCAGCATGGCGATTAATGGAAATATCAGCAAGTAGTACAGAGCAATTTGTATAAAATTTACATATTTAAGGTAGCCATTCAATCTGTACACTAAATAAATTATAAATCAAATACAAGTAAAATTTTTTTTTTAAATATTGAAATTAATTTTTTTTTAGATTTAAGGAACTTCAAGTTAGTCATTCGAAGTTTTTCCAAATTTTTTTGAGAATTTTAAGAGAGATCAGGCAGGTAGTTGCTGGAAAGGGTTTTATGGACATAATTAATAATTTTTCTCTTTTTCACTAATTAAATTATACAATTAGGTGACATTTTAAGATCGTCTTTTTCCGTACTTGGTATTGGTAGTAGTTATAGTAATTGATTTACAAGATTTTATTTTTATTACATATCTTTAAAATGTATAGAACTAAAACTAAAGTAACAAACGATTTATAAAATGTACACTTCATTAATATGCTAATCATCAGCATTAGATCGTCTATAAGCTTTAGTTAATGATTTTTCTCGTTTTATTTTGAGACGAATCATTGCATTTTTCTTTGATCTGTAAAAAATAATTAAGATATAGGTAAAAACATTTAATAGCTTGATTTATTATTTATAATTCATATTAGAATTGAGAGAATGTAGAGTAATTTTGTATGGGAGTCCTATTGTATGGCAATTTCAAAATTATGAGCCCTATTATGCCAAGTAAAGGCAACGAAACTTCCACACATATTGAAATTGTGAGAAAACGGACATTTTGTATGGGATTAACGGTGAATCATTAAATGGTAACCCCCTATTATGCAACAATATTTTCTAATTATTTAACGTCTCTTCTAAAATCATCGGAAAATTGGTGGCGGTACTGTAATTTTTTTTTTTATAATACTGAGAAAAGTAAAAATATTTATAATAATAGAATGCCGTTCAAAATACTTCTCACCTTTGCTCTAGTTCAAGTACTTTTTCGGGGGATGGCAAAATTTGCTTTGGTTCTTCCAAATCTGTAATCATATTCCGAAGTCTCCTCAAACTATCAGCAAGGTTAATTTGTTGATGACGTGTCTGGTCATTTTTGATAACGAAATATCCATCTTTTGTTATTTTTTGTTTATACTGTAAAACAAAATAGAAACAAATAATTTTAATATTTTCCAATAAAAATGTCAGAGAAAAGAATAGGTTTAAGAACATTTAGGATTGTCTTCCGTTGGTATCTCTAGAAACTGGTGTTAAAACCAATTTCGAGCATAATTAAATACAAATAAGTCTAAGTTTAAGTTCTTTCCCAAACTTTTCTTTGATGCTGAATATAAATTAAATAAAAAAAATTCTACTACTTAAATGTGGATGGATGTTATGTGCGTCTCATGTATTTCGATATAATTGTAATTACCTTGTCAATAAATAAGTTTTTCGTAGCTTCTGGCATCCAGTCAGCGGACTGCACATGGAATCTTAAATCAACTTTCGTATCAGTGTGGTTTACGTTCTGACCGCCTGGTCCACTACTTCTACAGTAGCTTATTTGTAATTTTCTAATTGGTATAAATCCGTTAAAATTGCTAGACGGTTTTATCTATGCACGTGAAAAATGAAAAACAATTACAATTATTATAAATCTTTTGTATTAATTACCGGTTGTTCTAAATTATTTCCGGGATCTGCAACCATTGAGGTTTGTTCAATTTTATAACATAATCTGCGACCATTAATAACATTTATTGACTTCAATGAACTAGGAAATTGTTTTATTAAGTTTACGAAGAAGTTATTCATCATTATTTTATAATATTTTTAAATAAAATTAAAAAGATTTGAAGAAAAACACAAATTTTGACGTTTTATTATTCGTATTTATACGAATCAATAGAAATATCGTTTTTGAATTGGAACAAAGCAATTAGTGACCACTCTATTTAATTGATTGTAATAACTTTTGAAAGGACAATGTTCACCACTATGAATTGTGTAAAACCAGAAATGTCAAGTTTATGTTTAATTTTGGTTGGATCTGTGACGGTCTATTATATATAGATCTATTATCAAATATTTTCCCATCGTTCTTATTGGAAATTAACATGTCAAATTGTCAATAAAAAAAACAGGAAAAATAGAATAGTGTGATTCATTGCTAATTATTGTGAATAATTGTGTGTTCTTTGTGTATAGATTACCAATAAAAGTACTGTTCATCAGGTTCGAAATGGGGAAAGCATATATTTTTCCAATTATAGTTTTTTTACTATTTCAAATAACATTTATTTGCACGTAAGTAGGTACATGTTAATAATACACAATATGACAAAGTTATTACACAATACACACCCGGCAAGGACTTGAGGTTCTATGCTCTCTATGGTAAAAACCAATCATTTTATCATGATTAAGTTAATCACAGTGCACAGTGCACTACATTTACATTTTTTTTGCATTGTTTATATACATTCATATGTATATGATTATTTTGATGACCCAGTTATCAGCAATAAACTAGGTATTACAATTTAGCTTCCTCGGTGTGAACCTATGGCCAAATCTCGCTAAATAAAAAAAAACTGTTCTCTCCGCTAAATAAAACAGAATCCTGCAACTCAGGACAGATCCCAGTTGAAGAGGGATGAACTATCTAACAAATTAAAAAAAAACTATCAACATCTTGCTTAGATTTCCTAGATTTCTTTAGTCGTACATTAACAATATTAATACTTAATTTCTTAATATTTCTTAATTTGTCTGGCTGGGATCCTATAAAGACGACTTCAGAATTTTCTAGTTAAAACGATCTGGGTGTTCGTTTTTGTTGTAATTTTTTTAAGGAATTGGACAAATGTATGGACACGATCACCAAAATCAGCACCCATTTTCGATTTGCATTTTTTAATGTTTTTCACACTTTGTTAGACAATATTAGAACAAATTTATTAGGCAAATTAGGCATGTGTGTTTTGGTATTGATCTAATTTTATTTTTACGTCATCATATCATTTAAAAATATTTTCATTAGAGCTTTAGAATGGATGCTGCAAGAAAATTATAATAAAATTGAAATAACAATTTTATTTAAAGTTTAACCGAATCCTTAATTAATTCAAAAATATAATCTCTAGAAAACGTGAACAGCTTCCTTATTACTGTTATACTGTTCACGTTTTCGCCAATAATCTGTATTTATATTTATATTCATTTTTATAGAAATTATATAATAATATGCTCAGTTATATTGCAGCAATCTTAGAGGGTCATGTGGTTCCAGCTATTCCATATATAAGTGATGCAGCTACTTATTCACCAGAGAGTTGTGTATTTGGCCAATTTATAAATATTGGAAGCATTCTATGTAAGTACCGGAATTTAATATTTGAAGTATATTCCACAAACACGTATTCTTATTCTTCTTCTTGTGGCAAATTGTTTACGTTATTCCAATACCTTTTGCGCATTATCACCTTTTTTTATTATGTTTTGAAACCTTGCTACGGTGACATCATTTCGAAATGAGTGACCGAGATACGTTTCTGTAGATGAGTTGTTCCGTTGTACTAAATTTACATAACATCGGAAGTTCATTCCATCAAAATCTGGGTGCACCTAGTGTTCGTTCCACCGAATTTACAACAAATGACCGTTAGATCGAAATAGATTTGCATCGAATATTCATTCGGTTGAGGTGAGAGGGTGAAATTTGTACTGTTTGTATTCCTAGAGTAGAGTAAAATCGCTATGGTTTTTTGAGCAAATCAGACAAGGTATAGAGGAGGGTGGGGTACTGTATGTACAATTTCATCACCTTATGGATTTTAATTTAAAAATATCACCACGCAGATACTTGTTGAATTTCATTTTTTATTAAAAATGTACAAACACTAGAACAAAAAATGACTCATCACAGACAAGATGCGTTGTCTGTCTACTAACACAGGTGACAGTTTTTGTTAATGTAACAGTTTCCTATTTTATTATATTAAATGCTTGACATTACAATTAATTTATTATTATTTAACCTTTTTTTTATAGTGGGAATCGTCATTTACTTGCGATATCGACAAGTAATCGTATTCAGTATTGAAAATGCCGTTATTAATCAATCTACATCCAAAATTAATAAAACTGCATTTTGGATAGGACTTGGATCATGTCTTGGAATTAGTATAGTGGCAAATTTTCAAGAAACGAATGTGCGGATAGTGCATTTTATAGGTGCTTTTATTTGCTTTGGTCTGGGAACCGTTTATTTTTGGATGCAGGTATTTTTCATATAAATAATAATAATAAATAATAAATTCGTTATATCATTCGACAAAAAAAGAATGACTAAAGAAATGAAAAGGTTTACAAGAAAGATAATTTTCAATGTTTTTATTATTAATGATATTCATATTTCGGAACAAAACTGTGATTTTTATACCTTTTTGGCAAACTTAGTGAAGCCCTCCTATTTTGTTAGGTTTGTAATAAAAATGTTGGGCCAACCCAGCCAACAAATAGTAAAGACATATTATTACTGCTAAAACGTGTACGAATGCAATTCGAAACTGAGCACAAAACTGGCAGAATTATTTAATCAAATTATTCTATATGGAAATCCTAATGCCTAATAAAGCAATGGGAATAAAAAAATTTTTCTAATCATATCTGAGGTGAGTGTTCTAAAAATGTTTTCAAGATCAATAATGAGTCAAAAGCGAAATAAATTGACTTGTGACTCTAGCTTTTGCTATATATTTTTTGAGCTAAAGCTGGCATTTTTTTTATTCTCTCCCCATTGGTTTTGAGTTTTGTAGAGAGACAGTGTGCCTTGAAAATACCGATTACGAAGCCCTGCATAAGGTGAATTAAAATTCAGCATAATCAGTAATTTAATATTGTGGACATGACATATTTAATATGCTCAGAGCATGATATTTCTCCCGAAAGAAATAAAAATCCAATCAAATAGTAACATAAAGCGACACGATAATATGATACAAAATTGAAAGAATCATACGATTTGATAACATTTTTTTATTGTCCATAAGAAAGTGTTATTGTTTTGTTTTCAATTTGATTTTCATTTAATTTATTTATAAGAATCAATTTCAAATAAGATACAAGATATAAGAATTGTTTTATTATATGAAATATATTTTTTATTGTTACAGGCAATAATATCATATTACTTACATCCTATAACATCATTGTTAACGGCTCATATCCGATTAGGATTATCAATTTTATGTACCATATTTTTCGTTGTGGTGGCTGTAACTGGAATTATTTCACATATACTGTTTGAAGGACAAGACCCTCGTAAATGGTAATTATAACTTTTGTCGTTTTTAGTTTTATTATCGATAAGTATTTATAATAATTTAGATTAAATTAAAATATTCTGAAGAAAAAAAAAATCTGCACAAAAAAGTATCCACAGTAACAGTAGTCCACCGTTAACTCTTATAGGTCAAAGCGTTTTTAAGTAATCATGTATACAGGAGAGCGAACGAGCGACTACTCTTCAAAATGTTCAAAACATGGTGAAATCACAATAATTCTTATTTTAAATTTTCAAAAAAACATGTTCCTTCAACACAGAGGGCCTACTTCACTTACTAACTTACTCCAACGGCGCTACAGTTCGAACCTTGACCTATGTCACAATCCCTCTCCCTCTATTTCTACTTTGAGCATATACTCTCAAATGATCACATTTAATGCTCTTAAATCTTCAAGTCCATCTTGCCATTTTACACTTGACCTACCCCTAGCCCTTGTTACCATTGTTTGCATTTTGAGTATTCGTCATTGTAGTCTGAGCAGGTCCATACTTGCGACGTGTCCTGTCCATATAAAAGCGAGCCTATATACTCACCTTTCATTGCGTCGAGCAGCACGGATGGCTTACTCTTGAAAACGATAGGCGTTTAGGCGTATTGTTTCTTTAAGCACTTCCACTAAAACAATTCACCAAATGTCAAAGCCGCCATTGTAGTCGGCCGCAGTTTAGCAGGCCTCTCACGTTGCCATTGTCGATGCTATTGCCAGATTAGACAAAAACGATAAACGACACAAATACGCTTGTATCGTTTTCAAGAGTAATCTCTCAGAGCTTCCACTTTATTTAATGTGTGAAAACAAAACGAATCTGTTAAAAATACTCTGTAAGCTAGAATTAAAAACAATTGCATCGATAGATTATATTTCTTATTATTTATAATTTAATTTATAACTACTTTATTTATATTCTGTAGGTATCCTTCTGATGGCGGATGGGAATATCATGTTGCAAGCTCAATTTCCGAATGGATTATGGCGACAATTTTTTGCTTCTACATATTAACATTTACAGATGAGTTCAAAATTATATCAATAGATCATCCTCAGATTACCTGTATAAATATATTAGAATATAATACCTTGGAAAGTGAAAATTTACCAAGTGAAATTATATAATTAAGCTATACAAATCGATAGTATTTTATTTATTATTGAGAATAATAAATACTATCATTAATAACTGATAATTTTGTCATTATTTGTTTGTTGTCTCCGAACACATTTCAGAACCAGACAGTTTTAAATTAAATTTCGCTCTGGACTCGATTTTCTAATAAAGAAAACATACTTCTCAGTCGTAAAAACGCATAGGATGCTGTAATACTTTTATATGGAGGTTAAATTGTGGTTGAGAAGTTGCCAGTTCATCAGGTCTGGTAGCACTGATGAAGAAATCGCTATATTTATATGAATAATGATATAACAATATTTTGATATCTTGACATTCGGAAACAAAAATTAACGGTCTGTTGTTTGTTTATTAATGAACCCAGAACATAAAAACTTCATCTTTATGCCATAAGATGGTTGGTGTCAGGTTTTTAAGTAGGTGTAATTGAAAAAATTTCTTGTAAAAAGAGATTTTAATGTGAGTTTTCACCGGATGCCATTAAAAATAAGATACCCTTGAGGTTTATAATTATTTAACTAATTAAGGTAAGGTAATGAAATGTTATTTTGGGAGACTAAGTTAGAATACGTAAGGCATTCATGTGAGTACTGTAATATAATTCTGTAAGATACACCCACATTTTGGATACTTCAAACAAGAAATTTAAATATTTATAAAGTACATATTATTTTTTTCATATTGAGTGGTTTGAGAATATCATTTAACAGTATGAACCAGTTATTACATAAAAAAGTGTAGGTGTATGCATAATAGGCATTCCAATTTTTGTTTTATTTATTTTACATAACGCGTCGCTGTATACTAGAGTGAGGCGAAACATTGAAATCAAGAATACAGAATTATACCCCTGCGGCAAAGTTGCCTTATGATGAGTATAAAAAACTCTAAAAAGTTATAGATCGCTGAAAACTACATTAAAATGATGTATTAAATGTTGCAGTAGGGTGCACCGTTATCAAGATATTTGGAATTTAATAGATATGTCTCTTATATTATTTTGTTTTTCTAGCTTCTGGTTTTAATTTTATGGCAAATGTTTCCTTACTTATATAGATAAATAGTGTATTAATTAAATTAATAATGATATAATATTCAGTGGTGTAAAACTACCTACATCTAACAGAATAGATGCACTCAGTAATCACTCAGTCAATCTAAATTCTTCAACTGACGTTTTCGTTCTTTTTATAAATTTTTATCGGTTGTCGACGAAAGCGGCTTAATTATCAATATTCATGGATTTGTTCTAGCGGATAGGGGCTTTAAGATTTCAAATACTACTGCAGCAGATAGGCGCGTTTTTAACAAAACAAAAAGAAATAACATAATTGGCAATAGTGTTATGTTATGAAATTTACATAAACTTATAAATAATTTTGCAAACATTTTTATTAAATAAATAGTGAGTGAATTGATGAACAACATAAAAACTGTGAGGAAGAGCAATGTTCCAAAGATGAAGAAGCCGAAGGAGTTAATGTTTACCTGTGAACTAGCATAGTATAGTACCTATCACCTGTTTCGAGATGTGCTGAACTAGGTATTTGGGAAGAAAATCCTGAAAAACAATACAATTGAAAAGAAAAAATATATGTCGGTAAGTGTAAATAACTTTTATTTCTCAAATAAAACATGAAATATTTATTATACTCGTAGCTCAAAAATAACAGATAATTAGCATAAGAAATCACATAATAAAGATCGAAATCAGTTCGCTATTAATAAGAAAACATAGAAATGATCTATTAGTTCCACCAGGTGAAGATGTAGGTAGACCTCCTCCACTTACTTTTGTTATGGTGGAATCGGCGGTCATTCCCTCCCACCAGACTGAGTTTAAATATTTATTTACAAAAAAATCGTCAATTAGGAAAAGGATAAGAGGAAGGATATCGGGATCGCTCCGACCAATTTATGTTTTTGCGAAACATAAGGGGCTTGATAAGATACAAAATACAATTAAGAGAAATAGATAGTATCGGGGTACTTATCGAACGCTCTGTTGTACGTAATACTCGACTTATGTAAATTCACAGTTACTGAACCAATTTAGAAATTCGTAAAATTCAAGTTGTGTAAAGGTCTACGGAACGCATTACATACGGAACTCGTGGTGTACCTGTATTAGAAAAGATTAAAATTGGAAATCTATGACGGCGAGTGAACTTGCACTCTTAAGATTAATTAATTAAAAAAATATATTTAAGTATGTAGATTGTAGATAATAATAAAAGTTCAATTAATTACTTTTATTTTCAACATTCATATTTTTCTCTGTGCTTGTATTTCAAATCAAACTTACCTTATACATGCTATTTTCTAAAAGGATTAACTATTACGAATAAAATAAAGTGTCGATTTTTATTCAGAGTGTATCCGGCAGGGCTGGATACAAACATTTTCGCAATTATTGATCAAAACGTTATAGGGCTAACAAAGAAGCTCCTTAACATGTTAGTGAAAATATTTCCCTATTATTTTGACCTTGCCTGACTTTTTCTAATACCCCCAGGTTGGCATGATGTTCCACTCTGTTTAGTGTTAATGATAGAAAATTCATTCATATTTTAACAAATTATATAAAATTGTTAAAAAAGGATATGATAAAATAGTGAGAAAAGGATTAGGAACTAACTACGTCAATGCTTTAAATAAACATATAATGTGTGATCTCTGATAATATATAAGTATATATGTATATAATATATATGTACATATATAAGAATTTAGAGAGAATATTTTTCTTATTAATGCACACGACCCAGTTGTTGTGCTCTGCAAAATCGATTTTGGATGCTGCGCACAGTATGTACTCCAAAAAATTCAGCTGTAAAGAGAGGACAACCAACAATCAACTTTTCCAGGAACGATATAATTTGTAACAGATAGATTGAATATATTGTCATCGAAAACTGTTGTGTTACATAAAGTTGCTAACAAAAAAAAGTAGTTGAAAGTACAGCAAGAGGTGATTAAGTGAACGCTACAACAACAAATAAGATAATTTCAACTTAAAACAAACATAAGTACAATGTACGAGATAAATCAATCTCCGATTATTGAGTTAAATGTTGGTGGTGTTCATTATACAACTACATTACAAACTTTGACATCTGAAAAGGACTCCAAAATGAGTTACATGTTTGGTGAAAATATTAATAGTATGACAAAAGATGCAAAAGGACGTATTTTTCTGGACCGCGATGGTGTACTCTTCCGTTATATATTAGATTATTTGCGAGATGAGATAATTTCTTTGCCAGAAGGGTTTAGAGAAAAAGGACGATTACGTAGAGAAGCAGAATACTATAAACTAAATGGGATGCTTAAAAATATGAACGAAATTGCTGAAAATCACCAGACGGGATGCATTACAGTTGGTTATCGTGGAAGCTTTCAGTTCGGAAAAGATGGATTGGCCGATGTTAAATTTCGAAAATTATCCCGTATTTTGGTTTGTGGTCGAGTGGCCATATGCAGAGAAGTTTTTGGCGATACGCTAAATGAATCTCGGGATCCGGATCATGGCGGACCGGACCGTTATACATCAAGATTCTTTTTAAAACACTGCTTTATCGAACAAGCATTTGATATGCTTCATGAACAAGGATTTAGACTTGCTGGAAGTTGTGGATCTGGTACGGCTGGTTCAGCAGCAGAATTGAAGCCTGGTGTTGATGCGGAAGAAAATAGATGGAACCATTACAATGAATTTGTTTTTATACGTGACTAAAAAAATGTTCTAAATCAATTTTAAAGAAAATAAACAATCACTACTATTATTATTATAAAATTGTTAAGTAAAAAAAATACTAATATTACAGAAAGGAATTGTAGAAAATATATTGTGTACACAAGATTTTAAATTTTTTTGGTTTTAATTTTCAACAATTAAGAAATATTAAAATGATATACATAAATAACTAAGTTTTTTAAATTTTATATTTTTTCTATTCTAGTCAATTTGTTATTTATTTATTTAAAAGGGTTGCTAATTTAATACCAAAGGTCCTAATACAACAACATGGTTTTGGTGAAAATAATTGAATAATTATTTTAATTTAAAGCCTACGTAATTTCAAGCTCTTAGTCCTATTCAAATAATGCACGTAGATTTCGTCAAGCTAACACGACGACGAGGTGTGTATTTGGATTTTCAGTAGGAATTTACCTTAAACATTTTACTCAAATTCGCCCATATAAAATTTCGAGACTTTATTTCATCTCATTTAGTCGCAGCAAAAAATGTTCAACAGGCTTCAAATTTTGATTGACTATTCACTACAGACTCTCTAAAATGCGCGTATCCAGAGTTTTCAAATGGAACTATAAACTTAAAAGAGGTGGTGGTGGTAGTGTTTTCGTTTAAAATTAAAATTATCTCATTTCACCATATTAAAATCAGTTATTACATATATTTCCACAAATCAAAGAAGTTGTAGTATTTTTGGCGTTTTACACTGGGGTCCGATATAAATTCTGGGTGCTACATTTGATTTATAGAGTTCGGTCGCCGATGTGTTAGCGTATCTTTGGGTTTATCGGACACACCGAGCTAATCCGCATATTAGGAGTAAAGCTCTGTAAGGTCATTTTTCTAGTCTTTTTTGCTAATAAATTGACTATTAATAGTTCTTGGTAGTCCAGAGGCAATAAAATATGTAACTATGGAAGAGGACTGCGAACAGCCATAGCTACGATTCTCTTAACTCTTTAATATAATCATGGCTTATATAACATAAGTTAGAATAACTATTTTTTTTTAAATTTATCCATAATCTGTCAAATATTACAATGTTATTATGTTTTATTTATACTTTTGCTAACAGATAATGTATCTAAGCTCTCATTAGATTCCTTTTTACTGGATATTTCACTTTGATTACTGTAAACAGGTTTACTTGTTATTCGTATGTCCAAAGCAAATAGAATTTCCATTTTAAAAGCTTCCCAAGGTGTCATCTAAAATTATAGAAAATATTACAAAACATTATGAAATACATTTTGTTAGAAGGAATAGAGCACATGCAGAATTTATAATTAATTTTAATAAATAGAGAGCTCATCAAAACACTTCTATGGATGTATCTTCGTATCGAGTACATTGGCTTTATGATTCTAATTTTTTGCAAAAGTTCTGCCTGTGAAATTATTTGGTAAAGAACTAACTATCTTTTTAACAAAGCCATATAAAATAAGAATAAAACCATACAATCGTGCTTACAAGGATTTAGGACCAAGTTCATCGCATGTTTGTGCTTGTTATGATCTTACTTTATTTGGCACTAGAGACTAGAGAATAAAGAGAATATGAAATGAATGGATTTTATATTAAAAAAATTATAAATTCAAGAAAAAAGTCAGCAACCAAATAAAGTAACTCTTAGCGTATACCCACACCGATATATGTATGTATATACAATACATGTATGCTGCCATAAAACCAAAATTTATTAAAATAAAGTGTATGGGAGAAGGTTTATTCTTCAATACTTCTCTTTATGTTTATACTAATTTTAAATTACCTTTTCTTCAACTGCAATTTTTTTAATATTCCATAAAAACTCTAAGATTCCAATTAAAAACGCTGATAGACACCCAAAAACTAAAACCACAAAAACTCCTCCCACATTGTCAATTCCAAGCTCTGCCGAACCACCGTCTGTAGTGCTGGCAACGTCCGCTGTACAACTACCTATTAAATTGGAAATATTATTAAGTGGCGAAATTCGTAAAAATCTAAGCGATATGCAAGGGAAAATTGGAAAAATCTGCACATTGAATTTGTTCCTTACGATGATGATTCGATTATTAATTCTCTAAATCTAAAGTCGCCGCGCCACACTTATATTTCCATTAGTTTGTATAAGTGTTGTAACTTGTAATTGTGAGCGTTAAACAAATATGATAAATAAATAAAAAACTTACCACCGCCATTTAGTTCTTTCCACCACTTTGTCTTAAGACGATGCAATTTTCCTTCTTCTTGCATTTTTAATACAGTTTGACTTATGTGAGTTCTATAGGGAGAATCTAAAACAAAAATCGTAATGGAACAATTAAAAAATATATTATTTTCACCTTCCATTTTTTGGAGTAGGTTCAGGTGTTGTTTTACAATTCTTAAATTGGGCAAAGTTAAAAAAACATATTTAACTTCCTACTGTAATAAGGGAAGTTTTGGTTTCATATATTTTTTTAAATGTTTACCCCTAATTTTATGTTTTCTTCACTTGTCATGCAAAACTAAGAAGACAAGATTTTAGCCGAAAGATCGCTCGGAAACACGATAACTCAAAAAAATCTAAATTATCATAGATACTATATAATGATTTTTGTTTAATGTTGACCTCCTATCTTATAGTAGCCTTAAGCCTTAGCAGTCTAATTAAGATTTCAATTTAACTTACTAACAGGCATTGCAATTCCATAACCTTTAGAATCCAAGAGACCACCAATTTGTGTAAGATTACAGTTACGCTCTATAATATATTCAAGCGATGTTGATTCCATAAAAAATGCATAAAGTCTTTTGCTTTTGGCAACACGCTCTTCTCCCTCCTTGTTATCTCTTACAAATACTGAAGGTTCCGTTGACTCCATTGCCGACCACATACGTTGATATAAAGAAAAATTTGATCCCTATATGATTTGAATACACTTATAATCTTATCAATATTAAAAAAAAAACAACAACAACAATAATAACCTTGAAAAACGACAGTGTACTTCCTCCTAATACAGCACCATATTTAATTTTGTTTTGCTTTGCTAAATCTTCAACTTTTTCAATGCTAACATCCATTCGCTCCATTGTAAGAAAAGCAGCCAAATTCGCTGTGTAAGACGATAGCATAATCAATGCAAAAAACCACCACATGCCAGCCGATAGACGGGTTGATATAGCTCTAGAAGAGAATGAAGAAATGAAGCTATGTAGTATCATATAATATAATATGAGATACAAAAATTGTAATAAACGCAAAAAGAATAAGAATTTGTATATAAAGACCGAAAAGAATGATTTCTGTCATACTCATAAGTTTCTCAAAAGAAAATCACATTTAGAGTTTACTTTCGTTTTTAATAAAGATTGATTTTTGTCAAAATACATATATACACATATAGTGCCATATGTATTCTAAATTGTAAGGACTGATGAAGACGTATGAAATCTCTTTAAGCTACATAGCTTTGGACGATGTGCATATATTACTGATTGCAGCACAAAGAAAGGGATAATTAAAAAAGTTCCATAAGAACTTTTGAGCACTAACAATTTTCGCCAAAAAAACCAATAAACACAAATGTAAAAAAACTAGTAAAGAAGAAATAACGGCAGGCCGTGGCATATTTTTCGGTCTATTTTTTATTCGCCTTAACTTTTGTTATGTTCAATAAACTAAATTTCGAGTATAAATGATGATGTTTGCCTTACTTTGGTAAAATATCACAGCCTTGACCCATAATAGATCCAACCGTTAACCAAGTACAGTTTGTCAATGTCCAAATATTTTCAACTTCGGCCGGTTCTTGGTCACATGGATGAGAACTTTCCCAGTCATCCGGAGCGGCTCTAGCTAGTATAAATAGTAATAAGGATACTCCCAAATAAGCAGTACCCATATACATCCATACATCTAGTGATAATGGAGACAGAAATGAAAATAGATTTGGTGGCTGTTTAATTGGCTTTGAAAACAAGATGCTAATGCCTGTAAATAAAACAAATTATTAGGAGACTTTAATAGTTATCATCACGTTGCCTAGTCGATTATAAACTGGAATAACTTAAAACTTAATTTGAAGTTCAATAAATGTAAAATAAACAGTCTTACCCAAGGTCATAAAGGGCATTGTAAAGTCCACAGCTGTTCTACGTTCGTATGTAATAGTTAGATCACATATTGCTAAATCGGCCTTCTGTAAATAGTAATTTGATTAATAAATTCAATTATTGCAATATTCTTTTTATTTTTTATTGTCTAAAACTGAAAACTTCGAATATTTTTGTAAAGTTTCTTTTTTTAGAAGGACTCTGCCCCCCCCATACAAAATTACTATAAAATTGGCATTACATGAATTTAAAATTTAAAAAAAATGAAAATGTAAAAAATTTTTGTCCATTTTCTATTTAATAGCCATTTTTACTTACTCTGTCTAAAAGTTGTTTCACTAAACCATCCCATTTCTTTGTTATTTTGTTGTACGAACCATATTTATTGTCTGGCGTTAGCTCAAATCTGTAGTTGAATCCTAAAATCTTTGCTATGCCATCAATTAAATCCACCGAATATCCTTCATACCGATCGTTTCCTTCTAGTGTTTCTCCATCTTCGGGAACTCTAAAAAATACTGTTAAAGAATCGTAAAAAACAAGGAACTAAATAGAAATGTATATAAAATAATGAAGGAATATTCTATAAAATGTACCTAGCCTAGCATTATTTGAAAGTAAGCATTTCATAGCAAACTGATATTCAAATTTAACCCTAATGCTAACAAGGTGTGTCTTTTTGACATATTTTATTTTAACATTTCATTCCTACTGGTAGAAAATAAAAATAAAGAGGGGTGCTTTGCTTTATTTTATTGTTGCCCTACGCAGACCATTGAATTCTATCTCTTACCTTGACCCACTCTATTTCTGGAATTTCATGTAGTAATCAATTCTTGTTTAAAATAAATTCAATCTTAATTATAGACGTGAAACGCTTGCAATTAATTATAAAGCTATCGAAGCGGTAACCACCACCCTAATTGATATACCTTCAAATGGTTTTTAATTGAATAATAATTCAACTAACACAAAACAACGATTTCAAATTATCTCAATTTACATAATTGGCTTGCATATGCAAATAATCGCTAATTGGCTTAATTGTCAAAATTATGTAATTTTATTAAAAATTGATTTAAATGGTCGATAGAATTCCGAATTAAAAACGAAATATATAAACTTTTACCTTAATCCTAAGAACGGCATTCCAACTCTTGATACGACAATAACAGTTTTATTGTGTAGAGATTGTGAAATCTGAGAATATAAAACACTGTAGTTTCTAGTTGATTGTACTCCTTGTACAGTATCCCAAAAAGCAATCTTTTTAAAACCTTCATGCGATAGCTCAAGAACTTCCAAATAAAATTGTGTTCGTTGACCATCGTTGTTAAAAATAATTCGTCCAGTTATGCCCATTTCAGTTTTCTAAAATTTCGAGAATATCTGATCGTATAGAAAAAATAGCAGCATACTAATTGCATACTAAATTGCATAATAGTTCAATGTGCTTACTTGATCAATTGCGTTTATTATACTGGTTCCTTCTGACCAACTCTCACTACTACTGCATCTTAACGATGTAGATTGAAAATCTAAAGTCGATCGCAATTCTTTTATAGTACTTGTAAATATCTTAACAGCATCATGCATTAAAACTGCTTCAGTCTAAAAAACGATGTTTAATTAATGTATTAATAATTCCTACCTATTACCTATTATATTAGGTGAGAACATAAAGAAAGTGAAAACGTTTCAAAAGGACTTATTTTTGAGCATCCATTTCGATTTCGTATGAATTTCGTGTCGAAAGATTCGAAAGTAGAATCGTCATCGTATTTTTGTGTCGGACAGAATCGAAGAATAGAATGTAAGTTAATCGAAACTTTTTCGCTTTCGTTACGTATTTGATGCTTATAATAGTGTGGACCACACACTTACCTTCGTTTGGTCCTTCTCAACTTTAAAAGTTGAATTTATTCTTCTTTCACTTTGGAACCAATCATGGACTGCCGTATCAAATTCTACACTGGATGGATCCATTATCCTTAATGTTGTAATATTTGCTCGAACAAATTTCAATTCAGCAAAATCCAGTGTATGTGCGTCAAGTGTCGTTATAAAATAATTCTTAGAAAATTTATATTTCCTTTCAATATAATTATGTTAGTTTAAATTGAATTTTTATATTTATTTACTTGATATTCCTCCATCATATTGACTTCCTTTGCTTGTCGAAATATTTCTAAGATAATTTCCAACTGGCAGTCAAGAATTATATGCGTTTCACCAGAATTTAAAATTTCTTTTAACAATGGCCTGTAATCGTCATTTGATCTGATTTGTTTGACAGTGATTGGACGATCCTTTGGACTATGAATTTGTAGAATATCCTGAAGGCGCATTAAATCTAGAAATATGAGAATTAACTCACGAAATAGGGTACCATATTTAATATAATGTAAGGGAAAAAACGATACATAATGGGTGACAAATTTGAATATTTATGAAATAAATTCAACAAACATATTTGACAAATTGTAGAATAATTTGAAATAATTATATATTCGACTAGAGAACGTAAAATGAATAATGAAAACTAATCATTAAACAAAAACAATGTGCGTAAAGAAAAATAAACATTAGCTGTAACTGTTATGTACGCGACGACAATTATATTTAATGCGATTAACTAAATTATTACAAATATAAAATAATAATAAGGAACTTATTAATTGATAAAACATTTTGTATACGCACAGTAGTAAGCAGTATACACGGACTAATCGGCCTTGTAGGGCCCCGAAATATTAAAATATTAATGGGAGTTTTCTTGACATTTTCTTTTCTAACTTGCTTGGGCTTGGGGTCTTCACTTGACTTGATCCACTACGGTATACTATACGGAAGCACTTTAAAATATACTATAAATATACTTACTATTTGGATCATCGTATACAATTGTAAATGTTTTCCAACCAAAGCTAACAATAACTTCCGCCAACACTCTTGAAAATACATTAGTGTCAGGGAAAAAATTTCTTGTTAAATGATGATATTCTTTAAAACTCATATCCTCTTCTGGACTCCAATGTGTAACAAGATGTGGTATACCAAAAGTGTTACAAATTGATCCAACAATACCTAAAAATTATATTTAAAATTTACTAAAATTTACTTAAAATTGGCATAACATCCAAGCTTTACCTCGTTTATCATTTGACTCTTAAATATTTTAAAATTCATAAATTTCGTTAAACTTACCAGATGAATAAATCGAACTTGGTCCGAATATTGCAATAACACCTTCCGATATAAGATTACACACTGAAATAAAAACTGATTAGTAAAGGAATACTTAAAAGCCTTCGAAAAGCAGTAAACTAAAAATTTATTGTTGGTATTTTAATGTAAATAGACGAGATCTTTCAATTTTAGGACTTGCATTTTTAAATATATAGATTTTTATAAAAAATGCATTATTGCACATATACAAATACATGCATAATGTACATGGATGCAATTGTCACAAAAATCTTCAGTCACATACCTTTTTTCTCTATTGTGAAACTATCGGTTTTATCAATTTTTATTAATTTTGGAATAAATTCGATATTTTTGCTGTACATATTTTCTCTTTCTATTGCTGAACGAAATGCCATCTCCACTTCATAATTGCTATCATCGAATATACCCCCTGAAAGAATTTTAAGAAAAATAATTAGAAAAATGTTAAATAAATTTGTATATGCCTAACTGTGCTATATTTAGCAGAATTTTCAAAATATTAAATTTAAGACTTTTATTCGAACTTTTGTGAATTCTGCTAAGTGCAGTGTACGTGATTTAGTTTTAGAGCTTATGGGTTTCGAAATTTGCATTTTGCACTTTTTATACATCTAAGATCCGGACTGTTTACGACCCTTAATTAATGTACCTACATACTTTACTCTATTATATTTGAAATGGTAATAATATTTTTAAATGAATTCATTTTCTTATCTTATCTTTCAAATGTTTATTATGGTATATGAAATGCAAAAATAAGAAATAATTATCGCTCGGAAACATGATAGCTTTGGAATCGCAACGCAACACTCTTGTTTTGTAATTGGCCAAAAATCATACTACTCCTTCGACTCCCTTAAATGCAAAAAAAAAAAAACGTATTTTATTCTACTAAATAACAACATTTCAAAACACAACAACAGCGAAGTTTCAGGCAGTATTGCGCAGTTTCACGTATTGGTTCTGTTCAAGCCTTTCGTTATACATAAATCTAGCAAACTAACTTGATAAAATTTAGTCTATTTTATATTAGTTTTCTTATGTTTCTCGACATCTTGCTAGAATTAAGACGATACATATTTATCTTTATGGTTATGAATGATAGTGTCCTTAGCTTACTCTTTATACATTTTTAGTGGTAAAAATATTGGAGTTATAGGTATTATTAAAATTTTGACTGTACCAATTTAATTGTATTCCCATATTTATACTATTTTACTACAAGATGGATATGAGAATATAAATAAAATTCGGTTCTGGTGTAAATGCCGTTGTAATAGAAAATATAGTGATTAAGTGAATGAATGCTTTATATCTTGAAATATGTACATATTTTAAAGGGTTTCTAGACATAATTTGATTGCACTAAGTCAATCGTGCTACATATAT